>JACXSJ010001664.1:0-77824 GCA_014851325.1 Pentalonia nigronervosa | reverse complement strand
GGTAAAAACTATAGTTGTGTATTTCTATAGACAGTCACAGAGAGTTAAATGATTCAATATTGAATTGACATGCTTCAACTAGGCATACTCTTGAGCATCAAAATGCTGATATGGCTGATATTCCACCCAATAGAATTAACACATTTCAGAGAGCCAATCTGGCTATCTGGTAATTATATGGAATACAGATATTATTGTATTTAACGCGGACACGTGGTTTTAATCGAAGTTTATATGTGAATGGTAAATGTGTAATTACGTATTGCAAAACACAAAGCGAACGAGCACATTATTGTGGAAAAAATTACAAGACGTCAAATTATAACGTGACGATTTCACGAAATATTTTCGTATTTCACGTAGTGTGAAAAAATCCGTTTCCAATTGACGAAACGGTTAAGTTTTCATAAAAAGATAGCTTTCGCGAAATGGCTACGGTGTATCATATACTCGGACCAAAACAACAATAATATTACAATATCGCGCAAATTTTTGATAAGTACAGCTAAATTCAAATTCACTCCTTTCCCGACCATCCATCACTTGTGCGCTACACCGGCTGCTACCCGCGTGGCCACACACACACACACACATATATATAAAAATGATATTTACACGTGCGATTCCCCCGCGAAGTCGTGCGAGTCGGCCGCGGTGCGCGCGCGCAAGCAAGTGATCGTCGACAATCGTTATGGAGGATAAATGCGCGTGGCGGCGGCTAGCGGATCGTACGCGCGGCAAGAGCCCTCGCGGCGGCTGCGAGTATGCGTTCTCGGCGTAATGCCGCGGCCCGTGCAGGCGGCCGCGGAGAGAGGGTCGGAACAGGATGCGAGCGGATCTCCGCGGTGACGACGGTGACGACGACTACACGAGTGCGTGCGTGCGTGCGTGCGTGCGTGTGCGAACTCGTCAAGTGCCTGCCTATTCATGCGGAGTGTTACGGCCGGCCGGGGAGACGTCGTCGTTCGGCGGTCGGACCGCATCGATTCCCCGACGACTGTCTATATCGCGTTGTCACACTACTGCACACACGACGTCGCATACAATAAGATACGTGATAATATCGTTATAGAGACGCCACAGCGATCGGACCGACGCGGAACGGTCGCACGCGACGTCCGGTGTCGCGCTGTTCACGTCGTCTCCGCAGCAGCCGGATCGGCGCTTGGCAGCGACTGGCAAATGAGACCGAACGAACGTGGTCGGTGTCGCGTCGACGCCGGTGGCCGCGGCACTAGTAGTCGCGCTCGTCGTCGTCGTCGTCGTCGTTGTCGTCGTCGTCGTCGTCGTTGTCGTCGTCGTAGTACTATTGTAGTGCCGGCGGTGGTGGCGGCCGTTTCGGTTGTGCTGCTGTCTGTGGTGGTGGCGGCGGCGGTGGTGGTGGTGGTGGTGGTCCGTCGTTGCTACAGTTTTCTCGTCGTCATCGTCGTGGCGATAATCTGCGCCGACCGCAGCAGCCGATTTTGCGCGCAGGTAAGTCATACTTTTTGTGCGTGTCTAATCGGTTTTTTTCCACCCCCCGACGCACTCGTTCGCTACCGATGTCGTCTCGTGCCTGACCAGTACGATTATATCATAATAAACTTTTATTGTGCTAATGCGTATATTATAGACTATAGAGCGATTACTGGCCGTGTTGACGCGTTGTAATTATTCATTTTTTCCGGGGCCACGAGTGAGTAAATTTATATTATAGCCCAAATTGAAAATAAATTGCGTTCGCTACGCTACAATAATAATAGTATTTATAACCGTAATAGTTATTTCACTCAAATTATTTACCAACAACTTTTAACTGTATTTGGAACGCATGTCGCGCTTCCAGTACGTTTATACACACTGATTATATTACGTTAAAAAAAAAAAATTCCCCACACTTCTATTGAAGTTCTCGTATTTGTAACTTTATTTTATGTCATGTATATAGTTCACAATATCGATGTGTAATAAGACGACTTATTCTTTTGGGTTTGAAAATGAACTCTTGGCGCTTGAAAATTCATAAAACTATTAAAACTAGAAAATAATTAAAAAATATATACATCAAGGATTAGGTTTTAAAGTAATTGAGAGGACGCTATAATGGTGCTAGACTAGCGTTAATTGTCGCCTCCGCCTTACAAACGTAGGTAAATATACAAATTTGCGTTCAAAAGAATCCATTTTGTATCTTGTTAGTTCAATACTATATTACTATAGTGAATTGGTTTATTATCAAATTTATAGGTAAAAATATTATAATACGGTTTTATAGATATTTTAATTTTAATACGAGTTATAACGAAGTTAAATATTAAAATCTTAAAATGCGGAGCTGACGTTAAACCACCCGGTTAACAGCAGAAAAACGCGCGCGCAAATCGTTGTAAGATACACTAATTACTTATAAAACTATATTATATTATATATAAATATAATTAATATTTATCTGCTAAACATATATTATGTTTGATATTATTATGTTAAACTTTGCTGTAATATATTAAAATCACACATATTGTAAAGTAGCACGCATTAAGCATATTGTTGATTGATTAGTTTTCTGTTAAGTTACTGTATCAGTGGCGCAATTAAGGGGATGAGTCTTAGGGTCTAGTCTCAGCCTTATCGTTTTATTTGAGTACCTATTCATATCTCAAATTTTAAATTGCAATACTAAAATTATTTTACATTAATATAGCTTCAAAAGAAAAATACTTTATATGAATTCCCTCAGAAAACTTTTGGTTGTGCTACACAGACTATTTTGTATATAGCGTGCACTATTTATATGTGATCTACGGTAGGTATCATACCTATACCTATATACTATACAAATGCTTACATGCAACTATTCAATGGCTGTGTAAATTCCAAACCACTGATCTTATACGCTTTTATTCAAAAGACAATCGGATGTCATTATTTATACATACATATATTTGTTCTGCAGTTGGGCACACAAATTATGTACTTATTATATTCTTCAATATAATATGTAATGCAATATGTTATATTATAAATTAATCGACTTGAAGGAAATATATTCAGTGCCTATTATTTATGGTTGACAACTAACTATATGATTAGCTGTATTTTTATATCATACTTTATCCTACACGAATGATAAAACTTCGTTATACCCGTTTAATTTATTGAAACTCTAAAAAATGTATCGGTATACATACTTACCTATTGCCTACTTACGTACGGAAGTTAAAATAAAAGATGTATACGGTGTACCATGTTCCGCGCAGTATAATAAATTACTATGTTCAATAGAAAATAAAAAAAATACGTAGGTTTCTCTGCGCGGCTACATACACATATTATGTACGATTTAAAAGGGATTGTATTGAAATTTATGTTTATAGGTACCTACGTTTATAATTTATGATCGACAAATAATATTCTTGTTACCACAGCGTTTCGCTATGGGCACCTGCACAGTGCAAGTGCAGGTATACGCTGTATAATTCTAATATAGTGTTTCACGTTTCGTGTTAGAAATGAATTCGATTAATTTTCCGGGCGGAGATTTATATATTTATTAATGTTGTACCTATATATAATAAAGGTCAACGCTACAAATGTAAACTACAGTTCAGTAGTATTGGTATTAATGCATTAGACGTGTACGTAATACTGCACATGTAGTGTGCTTGTAGTTCGTACATGATTTAATATTAATATAATAATTTGGCCCACGACGTTGTGATTTTTTTTCGAGCCTCCCCTTTCCGGTGGACTCATACCACCGCAAAATGAAGGCAGCAACGTCGGAGGGGCGACAGCAGCATTAATGAAAACGATCGCGTTTCTCGGAAGAGATTTGAATACCGCGGAATTCCTCTAATTTTTTTCTCGAATTTTTTTAATTGCATACGTGATGATACTACAGCTTCATAATAATACAATATAATAGTATACTTATATTGTACACGTATCTTTAAGTGTAAATGAATTTCGAATATTTCGTACGGTAGGCGTATACGTATAATAATTATTGTACATAGGTACCTATACATTTTATATAATACATATATACACCGTACGGCGTACGTACATTATGTATATTATGGTTTACATAATGACGGTATACGACGCGGCACCAATAAGTGCTCCATCCGATATTCATGCCGGCATTGTCGTACGAGAGATTTATCGTTATATGTGTGTCTTCTCTTCTCCTCCTCACACCACCATCAAAAACATTAAAATCTCCTCTAAGCCTTTAGTCTTTACCATCATCGTAACGTCTATAGGCTGAATTTTTTCACATTTGAAATTATATTGTGTCATATGACTAAATTCACCTCGTTTAAGACTTAAATATTTATAATATATTATACATAATGATAATATGTTATATTATGTATAACCTATATAATGTATTTGTTATACCCCGTGTAATACGTTAATAATGAAAACCCATAATATTACATCTATTATATGTATATTATGTTTAATATTTAAATCAAATGATTTTTTTTTATTCTCAAAGTATTAATAATTAAAATAATACAATATATTTTTACATTTATTTTTTCTCCTCACGATTTAATAATACTCAATTTTCATATTAACAATGATATAGATAGGTAGTGGATTATAATAAATATTTTTAAAATTTGATTAATTACTTAGAAGTTGACTTCTAGAGTTTTAGACAATATAAACTATGAAGTAAATACATCTTAGTTTAGCTATGTTTTATTTAAATTTTAAATATAAGTACAGCTTTTACAAATACAAAGTACCTACCTATTTCGTTTTGCAATGTTTGATCTTTGATGTGCACATCTCATCGGATTTATATTACTTAAATATTTAGAATAGGTACCTAAGTAAATACTATTTTTATACCTAACCATATTTTATTTATTTGTACGCTACACTAAACTTAGCTTTAATTATTTATAGAGTTTCTGAAGTTATATTTATTTTAAAAACTATATCATTGTATATATTGTTTGTCCGTTGAGTGTTTTTCAAAATCAAAGATAGAAAGTAGTTAGTATGTGAAGGTGCAGACACCAAATCTTTAGAAGTTCAAGAAACACGCTGCCTGTGTGTTAGTCTAGATGAAGAAACTTAAGTTAGATAAAGAAAACATACAACTAATAATTTATAATTCTCTGAAATTTGAAATCTCGTTTACAAATACGCAATTTCATTTGAATTCTCATCTAATTATTTAAACAGTTAAAACTCTACTCGTACCAGTAGTATTTAATAGATTATCCAAAACGTTTAGTTGGAATACATCGTCTATAGATATATTTTAATCAGCTATTTAATTTGAATATTTTCTATTTTCGATGAATGATTTTACAAGGAACTGAATGAGGAGGGAACTTAATATTTAACATAGTCCATAAACAATTTTATTATAATCGATTGTTATGATTTTAACTTAAACGTGCTTTAAAAGTTTTTGAAAAGAAATATATATTTCGATAACATTTTACAAAAGTATTTGAAGAAATAGTCTGGATCTAAGACTGTATAAGTTCTAGAGAAAATTGTAATTCAAGTAGGTGTAGAACGATGATTATAATAGTTAGTGTATTTCGACCAAAAAGTTTAAGCAAAATAGTTTTCAAACTTCAACGTATCTGAGTGTTTTGATTTGATCAAATAAACTACGAGAAGTTATTTACTATACAAACAATGGTCAATAATTGTACATATTCGGTATTGTTGTTTATGCTTTTCATTGATGTAAGTAAAGTAATTTTATCTTAAAAAAATAATTTTTAAATAGTGTTCAATTCGGAATATTTATATTTTGGAAAAAACTAAAAAGTTAACCCAAATAGTTATGTTTGGTTAAATTTTTACACCAAACAGTTTATTTATTTTAGGAATGTTAGGTTTTGAAAAGTAATTTAACGTCGAAGCTATAAGCAAAAAGTTATAGTTCGAAGTTTAAAAATAAATTACGACGAAAAACTTAAAAAGTAGGAATAAAGCATTTTTCTTTGAGAGTTATTTATTATTTGAGTACCTAGCTAACCTATGAAAAAATCAAATAAACTTGATTATGAACATCGTTACATTACTCATAGGATCCTAATTCTAAGAGATGAAAAAAAGAGTCAACATAAAAAAAGAAAATCGGAGCACTTTTACTGCCCTAAAACACGATGACAGACACAAAAAAAAAAAAACACACACACAACATTCTAAAATCAAAAAATAAAAAAGGTCGGCAAGTGGGTACCGCTTTGCTGTACAGTATGTGTCGAGTGGCTTACTTTCATGGATGTGTTAAATTGGAATTCAATGATATACATAGATCATAATCATTGTATATGAAAAATGATTCTGAACGAAGACGGTCTGTCAGCCTACACATCTAAGTGTATTCTATGATATTATTGCTATTAAAATAATTAATTTTACTATTAATAATGCAGTAGGTTGAATTAATTTTTGCAGAAAACATTGCATTTGAAAATGTCATCGAGTGTATAAAAAATCATAATATACTTTAAAAGTTTTAAGCACCCACCAAAAATGTTTTTAAATTAAAATGAAATAACTAACATTGTTATTCTCTATTTAAATATCTAATTTCGTCCAAATTTTAATTTAAAATGTTTATAAAAAATAATTTTTTTAATATATTTTTGATTTTTTGGTTACATTATTAAATACTTATGAAAAACTTTGTTTTAAATTTTCAATCCTTAGCTATAAAAATTGATCATTTTATACATTTTTAAGTATAAAATAATTTGCAAATATTCAAGATTTTGATAAATTTGGTCAATTTTAAATGCTTATAAAAAAAAAAATCGTGTTTATGTATTTTTATAGTTTTTCAACTGCTATTTAAAAAAATTATGAGAATTTATGGTATTAATTTTTCGAGAAATTTGACCTAACATAAATTTTTTTATCGATAATTATAGAAAACAAATTAAAAAAAACCGAAAATTTCTTAGGTCTACAATAGATCAAAAATTATCAAAATAAAAAATCTAAAAAAATAAGAAATACCTGCTGCCTGCAGATTTCTGGACATTAGTAATGTAATTTGATAGACCGTCTTTGCTTAGAATCGTTCTTTGTATACAATGATTTTATATCATTGAATTCAAATTTAATACATCCATTACAATGACCCACTCGACACTTATGTATAGCAGAGCGGTACTCACTTTCTGACCCTTTTTCATTAATGCTGTATAATTATCGTTATAGTTAATTTCATTGCAAAAAAAAAAAATTAATCTCTAAGAATTCTAATTTGAATTTGACGAAGTTTAGTTTTGAAGTAAAACTATAATGAAGTTTCTCACTAACAAATAATAATAATATTAAAAAAATAGTTTAAACAATTATGATTACACGGTAAATGATAAAACATTTTATGTATAAAATAATTAAAAAATCAGAAATGTATAGTGTGTATTATATTAGGTATGCAATGTTAGAAGAAGTATCTTGTGATTTTAAAATAAAAATAAAGAATTACTTTACGTACCTATTTACATATACTTATTTTTAAGTATCGTAAAAGTAAAGATTATTATTCTAAACCAGATAAACCATTGTAATACGAAAACTATTCGTCAATATATAAACAGTCATCAGGATATGTGAAATAATATTTAGAGGCGTTTTCTAAATTAAATATAATTTTTAAGTATTAATAAATAATATTAATGACTGATGTGTAAAGATTTTCAAAAAGTATTTAATATAATAAAACTAATTTTGTACATTAAGTCAGACACTTTGAATTATAGATTTATCAAAATTAATCCATACAACATTATTAATATAAATTAATATTAAGTTAAGGTAAAATAAAATGTTTTTGAATAAAAAACTGTGTATTATAAAATCATCATATTAATCGTTTTACCATTATGGTTTTATCCATGACATATTATCGTCATATATATTAATAGATATGTCATTATTTGTTGGATATTAAATTAAGAATTGACAGTTAATATATACATTTGGTTTTTTGTTTTTTTTTTAGTTGTTTTTTTTTTTTTGCTATCACTTAAGCTTATTGTTTATTAATTGTAACAGATAGCGTAATATAGAATTTTGTTAAAAAAAATTTATATATATACATTTGTTATGGCATTTTCAAAGTTTCCAGGTACGTTACACATTTCAACATTTGTATCCGACATTCCAACACCTACTCATTTATCTATAAGTTACTACCCTAGGCGATATTTTCTTTAAGAATTCTACAAATGTGATTTTATTCATATCATTTATTATTTATATACACACTCACCCACTCTATAAAAAAACCCAGAGGCAACCGCCTCTCAAATATATTTCCTTCGCCGCATCATTACTGTAGTGATGTAAAGGGGGTGACGTGAATTTTCCTCATTTTCTAAGTGAAATGTGCAATTTTTTATAAGTATCTAGTTGGTTATTTATATAAAATAGGTTTGGACCTTTTTATTTAACTTTTTGAAATATGAAATAGTATATTACTGATAATATTTTTAAAATAAAAGTGTAGGTACCCCAATAGAAAAAATTATTCATATTTTTTAACATATCAAGAATCATCCGTATACCCACGAATCCATCTTTCAACTTTTTTTGTTCATGAGATACTATTTTCAACCATTTTCTATATATGAATATAAATCAATATAGTCTTTCATGGATTTATAATAAACTTACAAATTTAAACTTATTTTCATATTTATAAAAAAAAAAATTAGTAGTAATGTGAAACAAACACAATTTAAATCGAAATCATTTTACAATTTTTATGATTTTTAATATAAACATTTAAAGTTATTTATCATTGTGGTTATCAAAAATTATTTTCAGATAGGTAGATTATGTTTTTTATTTAAATCATCATAATTCATTAGGTTTACAATTTGTACGTTATAAAGTAGATCAAATGATTGGTTTTAAAAACGACGATTTTTTTTCTAATTTTAATGATATTTTTACTTTGTAAACCAACATAAATAGATATGAAACGAGAAAATAATAAAAATCACTTATTTATTAATTTATTTTTCTTCTACAAGTTTAGTAAACTTATAAATTCTTTTAAAGCATTTATTAAATACTGTATTACTTAAATATTTATAACGTTTAAAATGAAGATTTTTCTTTAAAAAAATAAAAATTTTATTGTATTAATATAAAATAGCGTAGTTATTTATTAATCTTTAGTATTGTTTATTGATCCATAATTTGATACATAAACAAAGGTTGCAACACTATTGCCATTCCAGCCCTCCTGTATCCGCCATTGCATTCACCTAAGATTTTTTATAAACTTAATTTTATTAATTATGAAATTATGTGATTAGAGGAATTTTATATTTTTAAGTTTATTTGTAAATGATATTGAATTTATTAAAAATGAACCATCGTCAAAATTATTTAAATACCTATATTTCCAATTATAATCGTCATTTAAACCTCTTGCGATTTATACAATTTTATGGTATGTACCGACCTTTCCTGCAGATACCTTCTTAAGATTCACAGTTATGAAAGTTTTTGCTTTAATAAAAAAGCGAATTAAACATGTATTGTTATATTGTATAGGTACCTAACACTAAAAAAATAAAAAATATATTTATAGGTATATAATATTTTTACAAGTAATTTTTTGCGCAATACAACTCGAATATACCTATATTTACAACAATAAAGATTTAAATAAAAATGTTATTTTAAAAATAAAAAAAATAAGAAAACAAATAGGCTATAACTGATATTTCTTTTAGATTTAAGATTATTAATCACTAACTTCATTAAGTACATAAAAATATCTTAAAAAACCATTTAATATATTCAATTACTATAATATTGAAGTTTTTAATAACTAAATAAAATGTATTAATTTTTCCATAAAGATTGATTTGTTTTTAATTTAAATTCTCAGTTTATTGTACATACACTGTACTTACGTTAAATATGGCGATTACCCAGCATTTCACTGCCTTATCCCCTTTATACTTTAAATATGCTTTTTTCAAATTCTGAATTTTGAAACTGTGTAGAAATGTAGAACATTTAAATACCAAATTTTCATATAATTAGATTTTTATACCATTTAATGACCCACAACATACACAACTAAAATGAACAAGCAAAATATGAACTAATCGTAGTGGTCTAACATTTTCACAGCATATCTATAAAAAATAATTCCTTCTTAATTTTTTTTTTTATCTTAATTATTAAATATACTATTATTCGGTAGTTATACCCATAAGTCAACTTTATTTAGAAATGTATTCTATTTCAACCGTTTCAGGTTAAAATAAAAAGTATAGGTATAGAAATAGTAATTTAAATATTGAAAGTTCATGGCGTATTCATAAAGTACTTACCAGTAATCACGAAAGAAAAACATAGTTGGTATAAAATGTTAGAACTGTGTGTATCATCTTAAATTTTCCAAAAAAAGAAATTTCCAAAACATAAATATTTTTTAAATAGGAAGCGTGTAACTGCTGTTAAAATAATCACCCTATTTATTAAACACTTATATAATATAATATAACACATAATTCTTAGTAAATTGCGTATGTCATGTCAATACATTATTCCCACGCAACATAATATGTAGATAAAGCTATTTTTATGTCAAATACGATTATATAATTCATTTTTCTTAAATTTATGTTTTTAATGCATGGAATTTACTATAAGTAATTAATATATCATTTGTATTTTGTATATATTTTTACGTTGACCAAGCAAATGGCATATAAGAGAAATCTCTTTTCATTATCTACCTAAAAACATGTATTTAGTACATTCCATCCTTTTTATATGTATTCATTAAAAATTCCGTGTAAACCATTGTCGACCACTTTTAGAATACTTGGATGCATTACTTCACAAAGCCACTAAGGGTGGATAAAGGATCACTTTTGTTCGTTCCGTTGGGTTTTGTTATGCCAAAGAAGATATGTATAGTTTTAAAAATTTGAAAATAAATCATAAATTTACCAATTACACAAATTCATTTTATTTAGGTATTTTGATTCTCACGAATTTATTAGTTGTGCAATATTATTATTTATATAGTCATTAATATATAATTAAATTAAGACTATTGTTAAAGCAAATTTTTTTATTAAAACATTATTAATATAATAATATTATGATCTACATTCTGTATGTTCCTTTAAATGTGTACTTATAATAATGTAACGCAATATTCTTGAGTGAATATAGTAGGTAGTGTCTAAATTTACAATATTTAAGGATTTTCTACAAAGTAATATTTTATTGATTATGTATTTTCTTTCATTAACTTAGTAAAAACTAAAGGACAGTGTAATATGTACATATTGTAATATGTATTGATAAATTTAATGTATTTAATAACATTTACTAGGATAAACTATGGTGAACTAAGATTAACACTAATATATTTTGGATTAAATCATTCTATAAACAACTTTATTTTATATATACAGCCATAAAATATACTGGATTGATACATATAACATGTTAGGTATTATATAGTATAATGTGTAACTGCTGTGTAAGTATTGATGAGCATTCACGTACTGAAATTGTTTAATTATATTTAATTTTTGTCTTTAAATAATAATTTTAAAGTATTTACTTAACTATTAGAATTACTATAATAATACAAAGTTTTGTTTATTTGTTTCATCCTACTCAAACTTATTATTTTATGGTTGATAAAGTACGTTTTTTAAATTTAATTTATCAAGGTAGAAATACATTTGGGTACACATATGTATAATATATATATATTATATATATTTGAGTTAGAAACTTAGAAGAGACTAGAAAGTAAACATTGAACGAATGATAATATATTTTAATAAATATATTTAGTATTAATAATCAGGTAGTTAGTGATAAATGAGTGCAGGGGCGTCATTGGCCAGAGGTGGCAGGGATATGGACCGGCCTAGGCCCGGATTGGGCTGCTGAGCTACTGAGAATATGGGCCAGTCATGAGTGTTTGGCCATAATTTTATTTTATATGATAATGAAAGAATTGGTACAAACATTAGTAAGATATATAATTGAATCGAATTATTTAACCATACAGTATTTATTTACAGTAGTAGTAGTTGTAGCTGTCAAATGTTCGATATTCTAAAACTCGATGGGCTGATTATCGATTATCATCGAAAATGTGTTACAATTTTACAATATAACTGATCATCTAATATTAAAACTATCTAATAGTAGTGAATTTAAGATTTAAATGATAGTCAGCTAACACACGTGAACGGCCTCGTGCAAAACTTATTCGACAGTCTTGACATACAACATTCGTACCAACTTTTTACGGAACAGATCGCTACGCTCACGGTATTTACACTTTTATACTACACACATTTTCTATAACCCACCAATAAAAAAATATATACCCTTACATATGTCTTAATCATTTAAGTTATACATAAATACTTTTCTTATGAACATTTTAACATTTGAATATTTGGTTAAAAAACCATTAAATTGTAGCTACGTAAAAATTAGTATTACATTTAAAAAAATCATAACATTATTCTATGGTTATGGATTATTATTTATATAATTGTTAAACTTAATAGCGACGAATAATATTTATGCCTATTATCTATGTACAAATGACGGATGACCGCTTAACAAAGTTCTAGGAATTTCCATTGTAATAATGTCTCGGTATTGACACATGAATGGTATTGGTATGTGGTATTGGTATAGAGCTATTGTCACAGTATATTATTATAATTGATAATATCTATTATTAGCATATTATGAGAGATCACGACACGTGACGTAATATTGAAAACAACATAGTTCAATAGTTTGACTATGATGTATCGACTACCTATATTTTGTTATTAATATTATTTTCTATTATACTTGGAGGTATTAATCCAATATTATGTTAATGAATTAAATAAAGCTGTAATTGACATTGACATGTATAACAGCTACCTATAAAACATATCTAGTAGGTGCCTATAAGATAAAAATAAATTTTGGTGCAATTTGGATGGGCCCTCAAATAAAATAAACGCGGAATCGATGTAGAGGCACCGTTGGCATTTCCTGACGATGGCGACGGGTATTATTGTATACCTAGTTATGTTTTTACGTAATTGTCTGAAATCTTAAGTGATAAATATTGAAATAACCGTCTACTATAATTGGTGGTACCAAATAGTTTTGTTTTTTGTAAGACCCGTGTAACTATAGTGTTTGTAATGATATTAAATTCACACACACTGCAGTATAATATATTATACAGTATAAAAAAAATACTAGGGGGAATGTATCTACAGTTGTCACGCTCAATGTACATAAAAAGAGAAAAAAATTGTTCAATTATCACATAAACAATTCGATTTGTATCCGACATTTGTATGAGACTAAATGCCAAACATACACGCATACAATATGAAATAATGATCGCCGGATCAATGGTGTGTGGAGGTGCCCAACAGCTCAACGGGTTCGTGAACACAAAAGGGGTTGAAATGGACAATGCGTTGTCATCAGTGTTCCATAATACCGAAGATTTGTCTCGACAATGCCATTGTGAGGTATTATTATTATTTTTTTTTATATGCTGAGTAATTTAAGTTCAATATTTTTTATGTACTTAACACTTTGTTGAATGGCAACCGCCGACTTTCCTAGGAACATGGAAACTTGCGAACAACAAACATAAGTGCATATAAAATAAAACGTAACATTGATATTAACGACCACAAACGGAGTTATACTATTTAGTTTAATAATTAACATAATCTTCAGATTATATATCATATTATATACGTACATACAAGCAAAAAGGGTTTATTATTTAGTTATTATCATTGGAATGTATGTGAATTTGTATTCAGTATTTTTTTTTTTTTTTTTTGTATACCTAGTAAAATATATTAACGAAATCAAATCCAAAATAGGTATCTACAATATACATAATATATGTACCTATATACTTTTAATTTAATTGTATAAACTATACATTTTTATATATGTGCGATTGTATTGTATTAGAACTAAAAGTCTAAAACTGTTGTATACTAAAATTTAATTTTAAATTAATATGTCTCAATAGGATGATATTTAAAAACTCGGAGGATTAATTATTTTTCAGGCAATACACAAAAATATTTTTGTCAGTTCTCTCGGGAAGCTTGTTATGTTCACGAACAACAGGATTAAAAATGATCAACTTTGGTCAGTGTGGGGCTAACACAATAGAGGTACATGACTCAATGACTAAAATGTATATCGTTTACGACGCAAAGTTAAACGTGGCTGCTAAATTATACAGTACATGTTATGTTGAACATTAATTTAAGTCATCATAATGTGACGTTTACTAATTTTATGCTTTTTAAACATTGCGTTCACTTGTGTGATGGAGTTGGGACATCAAGTATGGTGTATATAGTAGTAAAAAGCATTTGATAAATTGATATTTTCGCTAGTCATTAATAAACTGGAACAATCGCTGCGCTCGCATTACCTTTAAAATAGAAGATAATATGGTTATCTAGTTATACGGGTGGCTTACAATTTGTGAAACTTAAGTATGTCCTTTGTCTTGCCGGTGACGTAGACGAAATCATGGTACAGGGTGGTTGAATTATTTACAACTCGTTATCAGAATATTTTATGAATGTTGTTGTTTTTTTTTTTAATACATAGTACGTAAAAAAGTTTATTGCATACCAAAAATAAAATAAAAAGTGTTTTTGTCAGCATATTTTAAAAGTACGAAGGATGTTATGCACTTTTATTTTATTAAAATAACAAATTTAATTGATTATGACAGTGATTTAAATAATATTATTATCAATTGATTTTTTAGTAGAACGTTCGTATGGATTCTATGTTCATCCGTTCTTAATAAATATGTATGCATTTTAAATAACTTATACTTTTTCAATCACAATATAAAAGCTAACATCGTTCCACGAATGAACGATTACAACTTTTAGTGCGATCGTGAGTAAATTTAATTTAATAACAAAATAACATTGTTGTGTTCATCGCGGAAACCAATTTCTGAGACAATAACAAAATATATGAGTTTATAATATGTGTGATGCATGTATATGATGATTGATGAACGAAGAATTTTAAAGCAGTTACCCTGCATAATTGATAACAGTTTGGCGTTATTGTTGTAATGAGATCAAATTCGTTATGTACATATTAAATCAGACGGTTTCAAGGGTTTTTCGCGGTAACCCAATAATAAAGTTCACTTATACACTTTATCTAATTGTGTTTGAATGTTGTTCGTTTCAATCGTATCTAGATATCCATCCGACATACTAATAAGGTTTTCTACTATGCAGCATTTTTAATATATTGATAATCGTCAATTTAAACAAACGTTTAAAAGCGTAGGAAGTTTGTGTAAATAATCAAAACGTACGTACGGAATATCAAGAGCCATAGGAACCGGCAAGATATCTACGTTCTCGGAATTCCGTCCAATTTAACCCTTAAAAGCGATTGCGTATGTGTTGGTATGCGACCCTTAACGGCAAACGGCTTTTTAATACTACCCACGAATGCGGTTGTTGTATGTAATTCGAAACCGGGAAACAAAGAAGGCGTATCGTTCCCCAGAGAGATTTCAGCGGTTAAAAAATCATAAACATTTGTATACCTTGACGCCACAATACAATGACTTTTTACCGTCGATGTATACATATTATTTCATAAAAATAATACGACCGAATGCATTATTTCTACATAATTATAATAATATGATCCCTGTGATATTTTTATTTATCTTTCGTTTTCCGCTTTATTCTAAAATTTAACAAGCCGTGGGCGGCTGCGTTTTCCATGATTGAATATTGTAAGCCGACTGTGAAATGTATAAACATATTGTGTACATATTACATAAGCTCTCAAGCATGAAATAATACGGAAAATCCTTAAAAAGCTACTTATGATATATAATGAAAAATAGCTCAACGGAATCGTTCACCCCGAAATGTCTGAAAACTATTAGGCATATGCCGAACCACACCCAATTCATTTAGATACTGTAAAAACTGAAACTATATGAATTTAATATTGTTTGGATTTAATCTAAAGGTAAAAACCGAAATTATTAATTAATAATAATTATTTTTACCTATATTTACGACACAATAACAATGACTTGTAAGTGTTAGGTATGCGTATTTAGTGTACCTTATCAATTAATATGCGTTTATATTGTATAATTCACAATAATATATTTTATTATATATTTATATCGTACATGTGCTGGTGTGTACGTCAGTATACGGCACGTCATCAGTACAGTAGGCACTGCTGTCTTTTTTGTATTGATATGCAGATAATGTATTAATTATTGTAATTATTTCAAATATTATGTTGTTATAAGCTATTTTATTCATTTTCTTTGAAACTTGCTTTTAATTTGTTTAATCAGAACAATCGTAAAACCAAATTATTTATTTGGCGAAGTGTTGATTCGAATTTAAATATATTCTAAGAATTGAATAAAAGGTTTTATTAAAATAATATGCTCCTAGAGCTCGTACAGGATTCTCTGAATATTTAAAATAAAAATAAATGTGAGTTTAAACGATTTCAATATTTATTTGTTCACAAAGAATAATAATGTTATAATATGCAACATGCATATTGCAATATGTAACTGTTTTAAGTTGAAAACGAAAATGAATAATTTATTATTATATTGAATAGTCGTATCAAATATTTGTTATCACTTATTATCAATTAGTTATATTGTATGCATTACTGCATACGGTTCTGGTAGGTTTAACTAATCTAGTACATTTTTGTGGACATTTAGTGAAGATTAATTATTACACGTATCTATAAATTTACAGGCTACAGTCATGTATTTTCTAACCAAATAAATATAATTATACTTTATAAATATGCTGTATGTAGTCGCCGACTACGCAAATGATTAAAAAATCATAATAAATATTAAAAGCCCAAATTGTTTACAAAAAAAAAAACAAAATTTCCGTTATACTTGCAATATTATTAGTAAAAATATACATACATGAAATCGGCGGCACCACCAGAATTTTTTCAAGGGGTGGGGTGCATACTTTATTTGATTTGACCAATCTTAAGAAACGTTCTTCATCTATAGTATTATTGTGTTATCATTTGTCTTTGGGTGTTCTTATACATGCGATATGTGAAAAATATTGGTTAGAGACACCGAGAAAATAGAAAGTCAATCACAACGGATTTATATATTATAAATAATATTGTGTTTGGCGTCGGCGTGATATTCAAACTTTTGCGCGCGAAGGTACAAAAGTAATAATTTACGTCCCTCCACGGCGGCGCGTACATATATTGCACGAGATATTGTATATAATATTATGATGAAGTTCCTCCAAGACGATTTTACTTCGCTCGTCCGTTATAAACAACTATATAATAATTCCCGAGGCCGCAACCATTCACCCGTCGCCACCGCAGGCGCGTAGCTTCCGGTCGGGGTAAACGAAGAAAACGGAAAAAGTAATAATAATAGAACGCATATAACAGGGTTTTTCGCCGTCGGTTCGTGCTGCAAGATTATGCCTTTTGTGTGATTTACGCGTTTCATTCCGAGAACGGAGATACTATACAAACGTCAACCGGCGTATTTCGTACCTATATAGGCGGCGAACACTTAACCACTACAGTGGGTAGTTAACACAGCAGGTAAGGCAGTTCTAAAATTCTTAAGTCTCTCAATAATTACAGTTAGTGATAGAACTTTTTGACGCTTTATTACCTTTATGTTGCTTTTAGGCTATATTAAAACCGTTAAATTATTCAACTGATTTTAAATCTTAATGGAAAGATTTAATTAATTTAGAAAAAAAACTTTTGATTTTCGAAAGTGGTTATAAACTCATACAGTTTTTAAAACATATTAAAATAAAATATAGGCTGACTGGTTTGTGCAGTTTCATTCACTTGATATGTGCACTTTCGATTTAATAACGAATAATTTCCCATAACCCACAATTATTAATATCCAGGACATTCTATATTATTGAACATACCACACACCTGCAGTGAACGCCCGCGCCGCTGAGTTTCGGTGCTCGTCGTTCATATGTATGAAGGGTACCTACACAATGCTCGTATTAGAGGCTGCACACTGCGGTTTAGTAATGTTAAATCATTTTTTAACTAGTTATTAAATTGTATATAATAGTATGTATATGCGTATGGTATTATTGTTTATGCGTATAACAATAGTAGGAAACTATGTTCGTCTCGGCTATAAAGCGAAATTGATGTTACATTATTATTAATACACGTCCGACTCGGATGATGGTAATAATAATAATAATAATATCGATATCGTCACGTGGTCACGGGGGACTTCTGGGAATTTAGGTTATTACTTATATATATATATATATATATATATGTTTACATAATGTGTTTGCTGTTATTTGTTTTCACTCTCCCGGAGACGGAGGGCCAATCCAGCGGCGGGAACGGTATTTATTTTATATTCGCGGAAAAAATGACAAGCTCGAAAATCGCAAGAGACGGCACGGGGTTAACGGACATCATCAATCTTCGGCCGATGGGGGTTTTTTTTTCTGTCGGTGTTCACCAACGCGACAACTTTTACTATAGACACGTGTACTCGTTTGTTATTTAATTTGTCCGCGGCGGTCAATCCACGACGCCCGCCGTCACCCCATCACCAAGCCGCTGTTGTAGTTGTACGTGCGGATATAATTATATTGGGCTAAACTTCCGGCAGCCCTCTATTTTTCTTTCTCCGTCGCTCATCAACAGCGATCTCATTATTCGCCGTCGCGAATCGTACACACACACACACACACACACATTTCAATATGAATATAATATATTATTATTTAATATCTGTGTACAATAATATTCGTTATGGATTTTTTAATTATTTAAAATAAATATTATTTTCACTAATTTTTTGGTTGTGTAAAGTTTTTTTAAGATTTAATGTTTTTCGTACATTTTTGATTTTATATTTCGGAAAAGAAAAAAATTATTTTTTTTATGAAAAGGTTTGTCTACTTCACCGTTCATCAAAACTTTTAATACTTATAACTAATTAAATATTCGACAAAATTTCATTTTTATACGTCAAAATACTCAATAAAAATGCTCTACTTCGGAATATGAAATAAAAAATATATATTGTTATCTAAAAAAGTAAAAATATTTAAAATTATGACAAAAGGTAACATGGTTATTTTATTAAAAATGTTGTTTTATAATTCAAATTAAGTAAGAAAAGTATTTTCAAAAACATAATATTTTAAACTTTTTGAGACGAGAATGTTTACTGTTAAAAGTATCACCAAGTATAAATAATAATAAATCAACACTGGTAAAAATTTGCTAGTACCATGCCTACAAAAATGTATCGATTCAAATTTTAAACGATCGTTATGTATAATCTCTGTAAACTTCATAAAAATATAAAAATTTTGTAATCTCACTTTTGGGACTTGTACATAAAGGTAATACAAACACAATATATTTCTAACTCACCCACACGTAACTAATATATTGTTTATAATGCTATTTTTATGTTATCCTTTGCGATTATTAATTGATATTGGCCCCGGGTGGTACAGCTACAAATAACAAACAAAACCCACTGATACTCATGTCATATAGGTAGTATTTATTATTATTTTTTCATTCAACTTTCTACCATCGCTTTTGTTAAATCGTTTTATTCGACAAACTCCGTATGATAAAAAAATGTACCATATAGTACAATATCCCAGATAAATATTTTTACCTGTTTTTGGCGCGCTCTCAAGTTATTGTGTTAAACGATGTGAGAAATGTAAATCTGAGAACTATAGTGTCGGCTCTGTTCAATCGTATAAAACGTATATATATAGGTAAAAAGTACAAAAAATAACTTTTACATCCATCAATATTTTTCATGTTGAATATTTTCATTACTTCCTTCGAATTTTTGGTTCGTATTTTAAGCAGATAATAATTAAAAAAACCACGAAAATCACTCTGCTAAGGCAGGTATACGACGAAATAATGATTTTTAGCGATGACGGTCTGTATTTCTAAGGATATTTTATCATATATTATTTTGGTATTAGTAGTTTATTTGTTTATTAGTTATGCTGTAGGTTGTACTTATTTTGGTTAAAAACGAATCGCATAATAAAATAATGATAATCATCTTTAGGTATAAAAAAAATAAATGTCACTTTCAGTTGTACAATTTCAAGTACAATTTCAGTTGTTTCAATTGAACTGATTAACTTGAAATTCAACATAGAGATTCCTTTCAAACCTACGAGGCCTCTGTGATATTTTTTTAATTCTTTTTTTGGATCACCAAAATGTTCTGAAGGTATTCTTAGAGTTATTTTTAGATTAAGTGATGTAATCGTTTATTCAAACGAGGATATAGTACCTAATCAGACTGTACAGCAGATTAGTTATACATACTCTTTTAAATATTATTTATAACATTTATGGGCACTAACGCCATCAAAACATTGCTTACATAAAAAAAAAAAAACATCTTTGTTAGACCAATACATTGCATTCAGCATTGCTCTTTGCTACACTCAGAATTTAAAAGTAAAAACTAAATCGTGTTAGTAAAAAAAAAAAATAATTCAACAATTAATGAAATACGAATGGCACGTTGATAACTTGAAACTATATTTTTTCATTATTCTACAGTTTAACAATAAGTAATAACAAAAATAACGATTGGGTACAAAACCAAAATTTGGCAAATAGCCATTGTGTAACGAAATTGTATTATTTTATTCAAATATTTAATCTTTAATGGTATTAAAATGTTGATAAGCTTTCATTTTGTTTCATATTAGGTATATGTTAGTAATATTAATTATATTATGATATCTATATTACCTACAATTTAAATATTGAATTTATATAGATACAATGTACATACATATAATGGTATTAAACTCTATCTGTAGATATTAATTTAATTCAGTTTTTTTTTATAATTTCTAAACTAAACATTTACGACTATAATTTAAAAATAAAAAATATACGATTCAATAATATGTCAAAAAATAAAAAATAATTGTAAATGTTAGGTTTTTATATTTTAATAGTGATTAATACGATATTTTAAATTTGATTTTTAGTATTAATATAAATTTATAAGTCACTATTAATTTATTCATTGTGTGGTATGAACTATACATTGTACGGTATAATTATTAATACAATGAATTCTTAAAATAAAATCAGATTTTTAAAATATTTCACCAATTATATTCTATTTTATTCGTTGCTTTTTATTTTTGTAACATACTTTGTAACTTTTCTATTCGATTGACAGAAAGCTGACATGGGTTAAAAATTTATAAATAAACTCGATTCAATGAGTGGTAGATTTTGAAGTCAATTTTCTTTTAGTTATTTACAAAGCGTAAAAAGTTTAGCGAAACTTTTGAAGTTTGCTTTTTAAGATGATGAAATTTCGAGTTCTATGAAACTACTTAGTCTTGTATCTTATATATATATTGTTATTAAATATTTGTTTTATATATTTTAAGGTACATTCTTAAGTTGATATTTATTCATATTCTAAATTAAATTATATATTTTTGTTAAATATTTCCAACAATTTTCTGATTCAAAAGAATTAAATATTTTGTATCACGTTCAATGTTTATCATCATATTGTTTGCTGTCAGGTATTATTTTTTTTTAATAAAAAATCATAACTAACAAAAATGTCCATATAGACTGGAATAAGTCATTCTAAGGAAATTACTTTTGGGATATAATGCAGTATAGTTTTATTTATCGCCCCCAGTGTGTTGAAACATAATAACATTTTTCGAATGTGTTTTTCATGATAACAGTTTGTGCCTACATCGTTTTGTGTCCAAAATAGTTTGGTGTGTTTAAATTTTCAAACGTAAAGATTGGTGTATAGTCTTATTGATGTGTTTTAATACGGAAAAAAGAAAAATATTCTATAGGATCGTTTTTATAATGTTCAATGTTAAACAATGTGCATTATAAAATAATACACAATTAATCAAATATGTGACTTGTGATTTTATCTTTGTTAATAACATATTGTAATAACAAGGTTTAAAATGTTTAAACAAAATGATTAAAAATTAAATTGCATTTAATATATTTTTGTTTTCAAAGCACATCAAAAGAAAAAACTATGTTTAGTTGACTTGTTTGGAAATATGTAAATTAATACACATTAACTTAGTGCTTAGGCTATATATAATAATTGTGATTAGATATAAGATATTTTTTTTTAAATATTTTATTCTTATATTTTCCATGTTTTAATAGTAATTACAAATAATATTATAAATTAATACTTGTGTATTTTATATACGAATATATATATATATGTTTTTTTTTTAAAGAGTCATGGGAGTGTATACCAATTAGTGTTATAGCAGTAATATTATGTGTCAGGGCGCAGGAGTCACGCATGGCATTTAATGTCATTAAAAGGGGATCCGCAAAGTAATCTGATCAGACAGATGTTACAGCGGACTAATGTAATTATCGAATTCACACCGTATGCTGGTTCACGATAAAACAGTAAATCAAATGCTAAAATTATAAACTATCTTTCAAATTAAATAGGTTTAAAGGTACAAGCTATATAATTATTTTACTAAACAAGGAATTTAAAAAAAATTCTGTGATGGTTAAAATTTAAAATAAAACATATTATACCTATATGATAGTTAATTATTATACATTGATGTTAGAAAAAATATTAAATTGAAATAAATGTTTCCAAAATTAAAATTTAAAATATTAGTCTTTACTCTTTTATTTGTAGAACTCACAAGCTGTAAATATGCTCAACAACCTTACCAAAACAATATATGTTTGTGATTTTAAATCATTCGCCTATTGTTTGTAAATTTGAAGTATTAAAATTCGTCAATTTTATAATTAAAATTGTTAGTTGTTTTGAAGTTTATAATAACTTTTTTTGTTTTAATTTTTATGTTGATTTTAAAATACAAGTAAATATTATAACCAGAATTAAAATATAATTATAATAACACTGCTTCAGTATCTAAACTTTTTTCATTTTAAATTATAAGTAGTATTAAATTATATATATATATATATAATTTAAAAATAAAAACTATAGTTTCTTCTTTATTTGATAAACATTGAAGATTAAATATTCTTATCTATTTTAATATGATATTTTTATCAGCACTATCATAAACTTATTTCGTCAAACTCTTAATTAACTGAATAATTTATCTGATAAAAATTGTTTTAATTTTATAATATACATAAATTAATATTACATCCCCTCTTAATAAAAGTAATAACAATCATAATTAGAAAGTAATTTAGTGTTGTATATTTATGAGGGTACCCAAACACTGGAACGTGACCTAACATTTTTTATACTTTATAATACTTTTGAAAGGTTTTTAATTATTTAACGAATATGACTTTTTACATATAAAACTTTTTTCTCGTTAGTTTTTAGAGAAGTAAATTTGTGTAATAAAATCGTATGACATTTTTTTATCAACGAGCTTTATATTATACGACTATATATTTTCTACAACTATACATGAATAGGCATACTTATTTATTATGGTCTTATTCACTCGAAGTGGCACGTGCACGTATTGTGTTCGGGGAGTTTTTAAACGATCGGTACCACTTTAATTAGTCATGCTAAAATACACTGATACTTGATACCACGTTAAATTTAGTATTGATAGCTAACCAACGAATGCTAATTATCCCTTTTCTGATACCTCGTAAAAAAACTATTATTATTATTATTTTTTTAAAAGGTTTACAAAAATGAATAATTTATTGTGCATATAATTACCTATAAAATTGTTTCTTAAATTTAAACCAAAATTGTTAAATGCCATTACTGAGCACGTTCATAATAATTCACTAAACATGCTTATCAATTGTGTACATAATATACAGTCGTGACAAAATATAGCAGTTCCTGCTGAGTAAGAATATCCATGTGGCGTATTGCAGTCATAATTATCATACATTAGGCTATATCCGTAAGAATGAGTTACTTTGTGCAAACAATAAGTGTAAAAATGTGTTTTAATCAATAAATAGAATGACGTGAACACACTTATTAATAATAATTAATATAATGTTATTAAGCACATTTTTTATTCTTGCATCATAATAGAATCAATAATAATCATTTTTCGATAAGTGCGTGCTTACATATTAAGATGATCTTTTAAAAAAATAAATTCCTAAAAGAAACTGTAGGTATAGGTATTTCAGTACTTGATTTATTATTTATGATTTATGTGTTTATTTATTATAATACCTACTAATATAGTGAATACATAATTTGCATATTTTATACAGTTTATGTATAATGTATGTGAATACAATTAGGAGTCTAAATAAAAAATGTTAATATTAAAATTAAGACTTACATTAAATATTTTAATTCTGAGTAGGACGTATGCGACATATGGTAGATAGATTATTCATGTGTAATTTGACCTACAGCCATACAGACTTTATAGCTTTATAGCTTTATAGCTTTATTAGAAAATTAAAGAGCAAAAACTAGAATAAATGGAAAATAGTATTTAAAAACTACAATTTTTATTTTGTATGATTTTATAAATATTATTAAAAACGGGAATGGTGATTAAATTATATTCAATGAATGTATTTTTCAAAACATAAATATAATTTATAAGTTCTAAATAATATTATTTTATTTGAAGTATAATGAATACTCCAGAGTATAGAAGTGTTTTATATACATATTTATATCACTATAACATATAATATAAATAATACCTTGTATATCAACGGTATTTATTAATATTATGTAACATTTGTATTTTTTGAAATGTGTATATGAAATTATGATTGCCAGTACATAATATATTATGATATAACTGAAATGTCTAGTAATAAAAAAGTAAGCAAATAACATTTATTCTCATTAAATGTGTTACTGTACATACATGTAAGTGCAATTTATACGTTTTTGTAATATCAATATATATATATATATTTAAGGACGTAAGGACGATGGTACATTTTATTAGATTTATTGCACAACAGTTAGTGTTCTTTCACTAAAATAGGCTGATTATAAATTATCGTGTGTAAAAATGGTGGCTTTATATAAATTATGTGTTTATAATTATTAATTTTCATTTTTGTCGTTTTAAACTTAATTGATTAAAATAACTGAAATTTTTGGTTTCAAAAACTCTTTTTTAAGTTAATATTTTATTCATTATTCAAAACTTTTAAATTGCATTTCTCACTAACCACTAACCAATCGCGTAATGCTTAAAACATATAATTAATAGTGATAATAAAGTCATGGAGAAACCTTAAACAACAATAACAAACTCATTTAAAGTTATAAAAGACAATGGATTTTCATAAAAAATAAGTATTTTCAAACAAAATGTGATATGATTAACTCAATTTTACGTTTCGTTTATTTTAGTGAAACTAACTAAAGTTTTTACATTTTCATTATAATTGGTTTTTCTACTAAATATGTCAGCATAAACGCTATACATATATACTATATATGAATATAATATATAATTTAGATAATATGATGGGGACAATATTGTTAAGTATATTTTAATGGATATAAATTAAATTTGTCACGAGCAAGTAACTTTTTAAAACAGTTTCTTGTCAAATTTCAAGTTTAATGAAATAGATAAGAAAATATAATTAATTTTTTAAATACAGTTTTCTTTGGAAGAAATAACTTCTAAAATCAATAATATATGAAGTTAATGGAAACGGAATATATTTATTAAAATTCTGTATAATTCTAATATAATTTATATAATTTTTGTTTGTGGGTTAAAATTAATTTCATGGTACATAGTGCACCAGTCATGTAAGAAATGCGGTGAAAAAAAATGTATTTATAATTTATTATTACATTGGTGCCATTTGGTGTAAATTGATTTATACGTATAAAAAGGAGAATAATAATAATCAAATAATTGATTCAATTTTGTAGTTCAATATGATATCGTTTTGTATTAAATGATAAGTAGTTTTAGTTGTTGAGGCTGATAGCATAAATCAACAAATATTTTTACAACTGTCACCTAGTGAATAAATTTATATAATAAAAATCACCGAAAAGAAGCTGATTGTATATTTAAAATAGTTATTGAGATCCCAAAACTTTGCCAAAAAGTCATCCAAGAACTCCGTGATTGTTTTTAGTTTTTTTTATTCTTCTTTTTTCCGCCACCTTCATCCAT
This sequence comes from Pentalonia nigronervosa, assembly GCA_014851325.1. Classification (NCBI taxonomy): domain Eukaryota; kingdom Metazoa; phylum Arthropoda; class Insecta; order Hemiptera; family Aphididae; genus Pentalonia; species Pentalonia nigronervosa. The sequence continues at coordinate 51,566 of JACXSJ010001664.1, read as the reverse complement.
CTCTCTTTTACTTGTCAGCCTTATATACAGTTTTGTACGTACACGCAACATTTTTAAAACTTATTTATTCCTATTTCTCGTTTCGGAATATCTTAAATTCTCGATCAATATTACCATTTGGCTCGTAAAACTAACGAAATTCTCTCAACTGAAAACTGGCCGGCCAAACTTTTAAACTTTCAGGTAAAAGTAGAAAAAACAATTTGAAGTTTATGACTATTTTTACGACCTGATGTGTTCTTTCTTTCTTTTAATACGTTGCGTATGTATATAAAATGAATTTCTTTAGTACTAGAAATTGAAATCCGTCCAAAACACGCACAATTAAATTGGGCATTAATTTAATATATTTATGCAACCAAATTGGTCCCTTAGTTTATATATTTCGCTGAATTTAATTATTATTCACTTGTACCATTAGCTTATAATTTAAAAGTATCAACAAGTTTTAGTTATAAGTTTGCCTGCCATGTCAATCGATTAATTAAATTAAAACGAACAAACTGATTTATGGTATGATTTCAGGTAACAACTGTGATTATAATTGTATAAGATTACTTATTGCTATAGGTAGTGGATAAATTGCTTATATAAACATTTTGTGAAAATTTCATATATCTACTGTGATTACTTTTGACGTTGTACCCAAAAATAAAATCGTTTTTGTTAAAAATTGGTTTCGCGTAAAAATTCGCGTTTTCCCTTAATTTTTTTGTTGTTTTTTCGGATGTGTTTGAAAACTATGGGGAATTTTTTACTTTTGACCCCCCCTCCCAAAGTACCAAATAGATTCACTTTCCTACCCGAAAAGATGCTGATGAAAAAAATTGGAGCACTTTTATTGCCCTTAAACGTGGTAACAAACACAAAAAAAGAAAAAAAAACACACTTCATTGTAAAATCAATACATTTCTCGCTCCGCTCAGTATCTAAACATAATATTTTAAGTTTAATTCAAATTAAAAAATATATTTAAATGAATTATTGAAATTGCAGAAAAAACAACAAAAAAAATTATGGAAAGTGTTTTTTTTTTTAATTTGTCATAAGTTAAAATAAACATAAAGCTTATTTATTTGTTATGATGATATATATAATCTTAATAATTTGTTTTTGTATTGTTTATAAGGTATATTATCTAGTCAGATTTTATGTTGATCAGTACTTTATTAGACTAGTTACAATTTTGGTACACAGTTATTAAAAAGTTCAAAATTTACTTTGAATATATCATAGTAAAAAGTTATTATTATGTCGTAAGTACTATTGTATTTTAATGATAAATCATAAAAGTAGATCACAAAATATTTTCATTTATTGTAATATCTTATGTATCCTAATTTAATTTGTATTTTTCACAATTTAAATATATAATAGAAGATTATTGAACTAGAAAAAAAATATAAATCTGAAAAAATGTTTAATTATTCATAACAAAGTATTACTAATCTTTACTTTATATATATAATATGGTTAATTGATCTTCAGTCTACATCTAATTTTAAATGGTTAGAAATCTTTGTAAACCTTATAGATTGTTCAAAAATATAATAAGAGAAACGGTCAATCAGGGTGTCGAGTGGAAGAAGTAACACTTGCTGGTCAGTACTGTAGTTTTTTTTTCTTTGACCATACCCTTACTAAGGTAGGTAGTAAAAAGTTTCCGGATCATATATAGTATATTCATACTAAATAATAATAAAATATATATAAACCACAAAAACGTTTAAAAAGTTTGTAGAAGTTCAAATTTTTATTGTTGAAAAATGTTAAAAATAAATTGAAATATAATAATAGCCAATACGGCTGAAATGTAAATTATAATAGATCTGTTACAAACGAACCAATTATTGTGAATACAATTTTTATTGTATTACTATTTGTTGTTATTAAATAAATCATTTTCTTCCAGAGTTTGAAAAAGTAATAAGGTATTTATTTTTGTTGAAAAAACACAAAGACTTTTTATTATTTTCCATGAATACACAATTTGTATTGAAAATAAAATGTTATAGGTACCTACTTTTGATGCAATATTGAATTTTTTACAATTATTGCTGTGTTCAGCTAGTGAATTTTTTTTTAGTTGATTTCAACTTATTTCCATTCGAAGATTTCGACAAGTGATTTTAATACCTTATAAAATTGAAAATCAAGCCATTTAGTTTTAAAATAAATATTTAAGCAAGACAGCGTAGTTTAAAATACTTGAATAATTGAAATAATAGTTTAAAACATTATCTAAATAAAAGAAAGCGTAGTAAATGTAAACTAATAGTAATAACCACTACATTAAAACGATAAATACTTTATTTTCTTTGTATGAATTTTGTAAACATTTTTTTGTAAATATCGACAACATTTTTTTTTTTTTTGAGGTTCATTTTCAACAAAATTATAATTGTCTAAGATGAATCAGGTAATGATTTTTAAATTTTATTCTAACTTAAAGAAAAATGTAATAATTATGATAAATTTTAAGCGAAGTGCAAATATTGAGAAATATATTAATATTATATTAATAAATATTTAAATGAATTAAATTACAAAAAAATAACTAAAATAGATTAGGCAAAAACGTTATTTTTCGTTTAAATATTCAATTTTTTCAAAATTTGAGTTTTAAATCTTTATAAAAAATGTGACTTTTTATATTCGATGTTTTTAAATTTTTGTAGATTTGAGTTGCTGTTCTACAACCTTATAAAGAATCTTATGTTTCTAACTTTTTGACCGAGAAAGAAAAATTCTGTTAACTTAAATTTAAAACTTTCAAATGCCTATAAATTAAATAGCTAAAAAAACAAAATTATTTTGAAAATTTTACTATTTCTATTATATCATAATAGAAATAGTTGATTAAAATATTAAGTCCCTAGGAATTATCTATGAATTACAACATAAGCAAAGTGAATTTTGTTTGAAACTGGTGTTGCATTAATAAATCCTGTTTTTCCTTTATTTCTATTAAGTCTTTTTAGATTATTAAGAAAAGTACTGGAAAGTTGGAATTAATTACTTTCGACTTCAAAGTACTAACTAGATCAAATCCTCTGCAAATGTTGAATATTGAAAAACAGTTTCTGTTCTAAAACATAATGTCAAAGAAGCAAAAGTAAAACACAAATCATTGTTCAATCAATACATTATTCCTCGCTCCGTTCAGAATCTAAATTGTATTATAGAAATAATAACATTTAAGATAAACCAAACGGTCACAATTTTTTTTTTTTTTTGAAAATATATGTAATAAAAAACTATACTAAATTAAAAATAAAATAATTATTAAAATCGTAGGTATATTTATTTAAATTCATAATTTTTCAATTTTTATATTAATTTTTTTATTATTTACTTAATATAATAACCCATACATGTTTATAATAAAACTAATTTATTCAATTAAGAGATAAGTATAAAGTAAAATTATATTATAATGTAAATTAAATTCTTATAACGTTATTTTAACTATTTATATGTAATTTAAATGACCTAATGTAAAGAAAAATTTAACACGATTTTACATAGTTTGAAACACAAGATTATCAATATTGAGCCAAAAAACACATTGTGTTCTCAATAGTCATTTGGAGTAATGCCCAACACGACAATTTAATATGCATTTATAACTCGAAAGTTTAAGATTCCTATCTATTTCGCTGTGTTTGGTCATTATGTAATACCGATTCATTTGAAAGCACGATTACTTCGTAAAATATTGGAGAACGAGTAAATGCAATTTACAATAAACCGTAAGGACAAGTATAGTATAATGCAGACATAATACGTCATTATTCTTAATATTATACTGATATTGTGTGAAATAAGATTGATGACTTTTCAATTAATTTATTGCCTGTGTTAAAATAAAACGTAAACGTTTTGCCGAATAAGCAAACATCTTATATTATGTGTACAATATTCCAACTCGTAAATCCAATCTCTTATTTCAAATGTGTTCATTATGTAAGCTTTCATACAAAAATAGTGTACTATAATATTTATCGTTAAGAAAAAAATATTAATAAAATATGTTTCATTCAATTACTTTATCCTATATACATACAATAAAAAAGGTCAGTAAATGGGTTAGTTTGCTCTGCTCAGAATCTAAAAACTAGCAAACATTTTTTTTTGAATAATGTTGCATCCAAAAATGACTTTAAATTATCTGTGGAAAATTCAAAAACACAAATTTCCTGAGAAAAATAACTGTTGAGTGATAAAAAAATCATCATGTGTTTATTATGTAAGTGTGTGTATTGGAAATATTTCAACACATCGCATACAAAAATGTATATATATTTTTTATTATTATAATATATTAACTCGGTTTCCGAACGATTATACGATAATAGTTGTTTCCGCGTCGTTTAATCGCGATAAAGTCAAAAATTGATTGGGCTGCTATTGAATAATAATAATAACAACAATAATAATATTATTATTATGGTTTTGGTTAGTGTTGACGAGACAACAACGCTACTAGTTTTGTATAAACAATGTGCGTTTCTTATATTATATAATAAAATATAGTGATGTCACTACACGTCTTGTTTTCCGCCTTCCGGCTCGACGCGTACGCGAGTCGGTGCACTGGGAGGACCGTATCGCAGGCGATAATTATTACCATAATAATATATCTTACACGCGCGGTCACGTGTCACGAGCGCGACTACAGTGACGATATAATAATATATTAAATTGGGCCTAAAAACGTCGACCGATTTTTTTTCTTTTACTTGGGCCCCACAGCTATAAAACATTAATTATACGGAATGGAACACGGAGCACCACGTTTTCCGTTTTCCGCGCGGTTAACACGTCAAAACGAGAACACACAGTGGCCACGTTCTTTATATACGATGTTTTAGTACATACTATACAATCACGATCCGTCATCTCTGCAGTGGTATAATGCACAACTGCTGCTGCTGTGTACCACGCAGCTGTTGTGTATAAATAATAATAATATTTTAATTGGCGCGGTAAACGCCGTAAGGACGGGTTTTTTTTTGCCATAGTCTTTCATCGTCATTTGTTTCCTTCATTATTATTTTCGTTTTATATTTTATTTTTTGTTTTGTTTTGTTTTTTTTTTTTTTTGCGCCATCGTCTATTAGGCAGCCCTCAGGTCCACTGCACTTGGTGGTGGTGATGGTAGTGGCTGTGGTGGTGGTGGTGGTTGAAGCTGTGTGGGTGGTGCGGTGGTGCACGCATTATTACACGAAGTCTACTCCGGTGGCGGCGCGCGGCGTTGTGTTTATACGTCACTGCGGGGCGAGAGGGTGAACTAAAAAAAGAAAAAAAAATCGAACAAACGTATAAATAAATGAACGAGCCGTGCGCATGTATAATAATGATCGGTGGGCCATGCGACCTACCCCGATAGCTGGTGGGGGTGGTGGTGGTGGTGGTGGTGCGTGCGTAGTGATGAGGCGGGCTCGGATGCTGCGTGACAACCGCCGCCGACCGTCCCTATTTCAAAGCTAAGAATCAACCGTTGTGCCCACTGAGCGAGAGTACCTTCGCTAGCTAGCTGCGACGGACGTCCTTCTTACGCGTTACAAATAACTTGCCATGCATACATAATATTATAGAATATATATACAAGAATGTGTGTGTATATTCGTTTAATAAAATGTGTACAAGCTGCAATGTGAATGAGCTGTGTAGACTACAGCGACCCATGCTGTATATTGTTACAATATAATTCAAATAATATACGTTAGATGAGTTGATATTCCTAAGTGTTTTTATGTATGTGTTACGTTTTTACAAGGAATAATTATATATATATATATATATACACTAAATTTTTAATGCATTTTTTCTTCGCTTTTTCTGTGAGTTTCCATGACGTATAATCTTACTCCTCTATACAATATCGTACAGCAATGGCTGCACAAATGGAGTCCTCGTGTCGCAAAAACTCTAATGGCCGACGACGCTTCCGTTCCAAAATCATCTCATCAACGATCACCGGCCGTCAGATATGCAATTCGCGTTTTTTTCTGTTCTTCGGCGGCAGTGTGCGAGTGTGTACCACGGGAGAACATATATTTATTAAACTTCGCGGGTTATTTCCATCCGTCTGCGTATGGAAGCATCCCCAACCTCATACCAAAATCAGGCCATTCGAAAGGTTTTCATTTCCGGTCTAGCTATATATACCCGGCCGACGACGACGGAATAATCGTCACGTCGTCGCCGCAGTCGTGCCGTTATATATATATAAGCACGACCGTAACACACTATTATATTATAGCAGGTTGCCAGTGATTTTCTTATCTCGTCCTATGCCTCACACAATAGTATATATATATACACAATTGGCAAACTTTGTTATAACTTATTTAATAATTATTATAATAATACTACCACGGTGCAAGACAATATTATAGCCTCTGTGGTTGAAGTTTTTCCCGGAACTCGTCCATACAACGAGTTAGTTTACGTATATAATATAACTCTGGTGCAGCCGTGGTGACTCCACATATATACATATATGTGTGTGTGTGTGTGTGTATGATATCATAATATTATATAACGCATTTTAACGGCTAGTGTAGACGAGCGATAACACTGAACAACAGTTAATCGTTTAGCACAAATACCTAGTCTCTGGGTTTATTTCACCCCAACCTCTCCGTGTCATCTACCCAAATTACTTTTGAATTCCAAACGAGAACAAACTGACCTTAGGAATTTACCAGTGCGGTCACTGGTCCTCCGTTTTGGTTCATGGAATAACTTTGAAGTTTGAATACCTATAAACAATATGAAACCTGCAGCTAACCTGTGACCTAGCTATATTGGCCTTCCCGGGTTCTAATTTAAAATCTGTAATTGGAACCAATTTTTAAGTATTTATTTTTTGAAATATCTATTAAAGGTGGACCAAAGGCGCTGTACTCTAAATCTTTAATTTAATTAAATAAAATTAAAATATTTGATTTCAAATTTAAAAAAACCGATATTTGTAGTATTCTGTAGAACACTTACAAAGTTTTTGTATGAATAAATGTATACAATATACTGATTGAATAGAATATAAATAACTCGAATTTTACACCAAAATATGTAATGGAAAACCTCTTAAAAGTTCAATGTAAATCTATTCTGAATTCAATAAAAAACAATATCTGTTATTGTCCATCATCGTTGTTGTTTTCAAACTTCGTTTAGTAAAAAAACACAACTATATATCTTTAGTATACTGCTTTATTCACTATATGGTACATTTTTTGTATGTACTCTTACATATATAATACAATTCATATTATTGTTAAAATGTACACTGTTTTTGAATTTGATGTATCGAATGATGAATGTATCTAATATATAAGTATAATAATTATTCATGATATTTTGTCACTACAGAGAAATATTAAATATGAATATCGTTAAGACGAAAAGCACATAATTCTTTATTTCTCCCAGCCTGCTTATTATTTTATGTTTAAGTTAAATAAACTATTTTAAAATGTTAATCTTTATTTTATATTTGCAAATACTGTCATTCAAATATACGACTATACAAGTGAATTAAATATTCTTAATAAGTTTGTTTCTCTACGTAGAAATGTACCTATATTGCCTATGCAATACGCCGTGTAACAAATAAAAATGGAGTAACAACTGGTACTTACCGCATTGACTGGTGTGGATGCTTTATTCACATAGACAAAAATAAATGGTTAATGGAAATCAAATGTTTTGATCACTAAATATCATGTAATTTGATGACATACTTATATAATTATTTATGATACATTTTTACGTGTCATAAATAAAACTTCCCCGAAAACCTAACTTTGCAGAATACCACGTAAATTTTTTTTTTTGAACGCTAAACAACTTTTTAATAGTAACAAGCAAGTAATACGATTATCAGTTGTAAAACGTAGTAAATACATTAGATGAAATACAAATTATTGTTATTTATTATGAATAAAAAAAAGTGGGCTGTAACATATTGCAACATTAGAGTGATCGATTTGTTTTATAATTAGAGTGAGACTTAGGTTAATAAATCGAATAGCACGAATAATGAGAGGGTGTTTTGGAAGGAATTTGATATAGTATTATAGGAAGTCTATTTTATCATTTTATTACATTTTATTATATTTAGTAATTATAGTAATACTCGTATGTATAATATTATATTTTTATGATATACGCGTATATATATTTTTCATTCATTGATCTTTCGAACAAATGTTCCACACTCTAAAGTTTAATATATATTCACTATTCACCGTGAGTTTACATCCACCAATCACCATAACGTTCACGCGTACGTACAATATTACGCGGATATATCTTTCAGCGAGCGCATTCATTTATAGAAGATATAGTGGCACTTCCGCACTGGTAACTTAAAGCCGCTACCATGTCTTAGTACAACAAAAAGTGGGCGTGTGACGCCTTCGATCTATAACTATAAAAGTTGCGTACATAACTTTTGCATCGTAAACATTTGTATTGCTGACTACACTTTGTTATTTGCACAACAAAGAAGAATAAAGCTTGATGATATGACAACTCAAACTAAACTTTACTACCAACAAATATGTGCTAGGTACTGACTCTTATTATTTTGAATAATATATAATATTAAACAACAAAGTGAATAAATATTTAATATTATTTTTCTTCGGTGTATTATTATGAGAGCTAGCAGTTGCACATAAAAACCGAATTAATCCAATAGTTATATAAAATCAATTAACAAATATCAATTAAACAACCAGTGAGTGAATTTTATAATAATTTAAAATAAAATAAACTTTGTAATATTTACTTTGAGGAATTTTTAATTTAAATCAGTGATTGCGAGAATTTATTCATTTTTTAAACTAAGGTCAAAGACCTAAGACCTACAAAACACCCACAGTAATAGTCATTCACTCACATAGCCAACGTAGATTGATTCTAAGAATACTATTTATATGAGTATACAAAGAAGGAGACCGTAGCAGCTGGAAAACCTCTCATTTTATGTCACTGATGCAAATAAGTAATAATTATAACTATAAACTAAAACAAATTATTTGTTTTGTTTGTGGCCGTAGTTTATAACTTGATTAGCAAATAAAAATATTTTTTATAGTTATTAAACAATAATTATTAATTTTTAATTTAGTATTCCATTTTTTGATTTGCGGAGGTATTTTACGTAAATTTAATATTACAATTTGTACAATTCATTATGTAGATAATTGATATCTAACTACTTTAACTATTTTATAACGATTCCAGGTTTCCACAGAAATGAAAAATCTTAATTTATTTTTTTTATTCTAATTTTTATCTACCCTTAAGGATTGTGCCCATAATTTCTCATAAACGAGGGATCCATGAGCGTGCTCAGCAAGAAGAGGGTATCATATCACTCTTTTGAATTTTTTTTTCTATTGATTTTTCATTTTTTATTATTAAAATAAAAATTGATGTTTTCAGTACTTTTTTTAGCGTGACTTTGTTTTTTATATGAGTTAATTAAATAATGATAGGAATAAAATATGTTATAAATTAATGAAGCATATTTACCATCTATGTAGAATGATTTACGACAAATTGTTAGTAGTATAAGTTGTAAGATATATAATATACAAATTCCTCTTACACATGGATACTAGTTTATTATTATAATTAACTAGCCCTTGCAAATAAATGTAAGAATTTATATATATATATATTTAAAGAGAGTAGTCAAAAATGAATATAAATGCCCTTTCCAAGAAAAAAATGAGTGTCATACTGGATGGATCAATACATTACCAGTGGTTTTCAATTTTACTATAAATATTTTTGAAATAATAACAATATTATATGTATATTTATGCATATGTTTATCAGCGCCAATTATCATAATTATAAAATAACATAAAAACTACATTTTTTCCATAAAGTAAACAATGAGCAACATTTTTTACTGAAATTAAGAAATTTAATTTACTATCATACATCAAATCATAAATTCAGTTTATGAATGTACTAAAAAGGCTTATTAAGTAATAAATATATACATAATATGAAATGATCCATCCATCCTCGTGTATTATTATAATATTGTATTCATTATTATTAATTATACGACTACCGGCCATTATATTATGTCGACATAAATTCAATGCATCTACACGGGAAACCATTCAAATTAAGCTAGGTACTAAAGGTTATCTCATATGTTATTCCCAATTAAACTACATGTTTTATGAAAAGGATGTATAATGTATTTTAACCGTTGTGCGATTTATTTTTCATGTAAATTTAAGAAAAAAATTATTATACACAATAAAATAATAAAAGCGTAATAACCAATATGATTACCAGTAAGCAAATACATGTATTTAAATCAATATTTCACACTAAGCAAGAAATATATATTATTTAGACATATCGTAAGACCTAACATATAGATAAATAACAATTGTAACAATTAATCTCAGGCAATAATTTAGGAAAAATTACATATATGGCCACAGGGTTATACTTCAAGTATAAAAAATAACTCGAAAGTTGTAGACAACCTGTTTTGAATTTAATTTTAAATTAATGTTAAGATAAAATCAATGTAACTTTAAATTATAAACATTTAATTGTATAACCCACTTACTTTATTTCTTTATGAATCTCATTCAAATGATTTTCAAGATTTTTGTTCCTTTTTGATATTAAAGTAGGTATTTATTTTAGTTTAGTTAGTTTAAATATTTTCCAGTTATGAATTTAAATATTGTATTATAAATAATAAATAAATATATTCGTTTATTAAAATTTAAAAATATTACTTAATTAATTAGATTTAATTACGTTGCTTACCTAGTAATTATAATTAATAATAAAACCAGAATTCTGCAAATTCAAATTGAATATTTTTTGTAAAAATTAATGTAAAAACACATTTTTTTAAATTCTTATATTTGACTTATCATCGATAAAAATACAAAGTATAGAATTCTGCTGAGAAGAAAATGATAATCTTATTCGAGATAATAGAACTCCATAATATTATATTAAATTGTTTCCACCAAAGCAAGACATCAAAACGATTTTTGATCCCGGTGACTACGCGTTATGACTTTAATAGATAATGGGTACTCCATACCTCTCGCAGGAGTCGTTTAAACCGGTGATCCGAAAATAAACCGCAACGATGAATTGTATTTTACAGATATAACGCCGAGTCGTTTGAGATTTTTGTTTTTAATAGAAACGATAAAAGATCTGTGAATTTTTGTCCCGTCAAAATGGCATATTATTCAATACTCGTAGACTATTAAGAGGCACCTGCCTATAACGATGCGCATATTTTATACAGGAGACACGAATATATTATTAACAGCGACATCCACGGTGCATACTATGTATATATTCTTAGTTTTATCACGCGTATAGTACGTAGAAAATCGTCTATTTTTCAGATTTCGGTGCAGTGTTTGACACCCGTCGTAGGACGCAGACCTTTTGGTCGCCCATCGCCCTAAGCGACAGGCTTCATGCGCTACGGCGTATTCGCTACGCTCCGATGGTTCGTAAAAAACCAACAAGCCTGGCTCTCCGTTATGGAACATTGCGCATCTGTCAGAGTCAAACTGTCAAAGGTTAAAAAAAAGAAATCAAAAATAATTACATTTCTGCGTGATTTTGTTCCATGACAGTATCCATTAGATTTTTTTTTATATTTATGCGATAGCACATATATATGCATTATTCATGTCCCTCTCCCATCAAGCGCTGGAATGTATTTCTCTGTTCCGAGTGACTCTAAAGATATCATTCCCATCAAAGTAGCATTTGTTTGCTACGGTAAAAACAAAATTATTTCGTCTAGTGTAGCACCGTCTGGTTGTAGCGGTTCGCCATCAAGAATTGCAATGCAATTATAACCATGGCGACAGTTGAGGTTGTCACGTCCATGTGCTACACTGCTATTGAAATTCAAACATGTGATATTTGATTGTAATTTAGTTAGGTTCTTCGAACGCACGTGTCTGTTAGTTTATTCGATCTTGGATTCTTTCTGAAACACGAATGTTTTCTGATTTTTATTCCAAACATAAAAACGAATGATTATTATAGAAATATAAAAGTACTGATAAATATAATTTTTTATAGTTCGTAGTTGTGGTTAGTATTCCGAAAATAATCTGCAAATGTAAATTTGATCAAATGATTGTATTACAAAAACACACATAAAGTAGATTACTTAAACTTTATAAAAATGCCTCTTGAAAATATCCAACAATTTTTAAACACCTTCTATAGTTTATCTTCTATATAGCAAAACGACTTATACGGTTTTTTCAATAACGTATTTAAATTGCTTTCAAATATTTAAGAAATAATTCCGCAATAAAATATCTAACATGAGTAGGTAAAATAAGTACTTTTGAGTACTATTTGAAACATTTTCAAACATAAAATGTTGTGCGTATTAAATTAATTATTAAACATATATTATTAATAAGTGTGTATTAAATTAAATATAATAAAATATTTATACTTATTGAATATAATTTAAAATAATAAATATTTTAGGTACCTATTACTATTGAAAAACATATCTATTTATTTAACTGTGTAACCTAGTTTTGTGATTTATCAAAGTGATGATAAACATTATACATTATATCTGAAGTTATATTATATCTTTTAGTGACTAAAATATATGTACATTTAACTAGATTCTTAACGGTGGAAAAGGCATTTTTTATCGTTGATTTTTAAATACTATCCCTTAAATTACAAATAATATTACAAACTGATCAGGGAACTCCCCCTCCCACCCACAAGATACTCGTTTTAACCACAGAAATACAGAATAAAAACTTTTCACCAATAACCATTTATACTTTTTTTCGGGGGCATTCTTGTCAAATTCGTTTTCATTGAGCACCGAATGGGTAGCTCCCTCAATATTTGAATCCAAGTTTTTGGCTTTCTATACAAAGACTAATCTAAGATATATACGAGTTAACCAGATTCGACAAAATATACTCTGAATTGTTTTCCGTTCAGCCAATGAACATAAAGATAAATGCCTTTTATATTGCTTTTTGATTCACGAATTTACTTATTAAATTATGATATTACGGGCAATCATTGTAAATTGTTAGACTTATTAGAAATATACATTATAATTATATTATAATTTATAATATATGAATATATAGCACCGTTGCCTACATCTAGCAGCGACGTATATTTTACATAATATAATATAATTTATTATTATACTAGTAATCATTGATCACTAATCATATTATTCAGAACGAAATATTTGGAACATTTTATAAATTCGAGGTACATTTAAAACTTTAGTCCTTCTGATTCTTATCAAAATTAATTTAACGTTTTTCTTTTATTACAGTTAATCCTTAATGAAAACTTTGAAACTAAGCAAATTCGACTGGTCTTGAATTTGATCTAATTAAGCTCTAATTAAATTTGATATCTAATGTCCTAATATCCATATTGTTTGATAAATTTCATCTTATTGCGAAATTCTCAGATTGAAATTACGTTGAGAAGAAATATTAAGAAGAATCTTATTATTAATATCCTAAATTGAAATTATATTTTTTTATTTTTATATTTTTATATTTTTATATTTATATACATAAATAAATAAAGTTATAAAATAGTAAGTATTTACCTTTGTATAAAAATGTAGGTTCAAATAAATACAAAATAATTGAAGCATGGCGTATCAATCGTAAATTATAATAGATCAGACACTTTGGTTGAAAATATCCACATATGTAAGAAATATATGGTTAAAAACAATTATATAATTTTAATAATTTATAGAATATTAATTTATTAGTTACCATATAGTTTACATATAATTCCAAGAATATCAAAAAGCTGTTTTTAACATTTCAATATTTTTTATACAAATTTAATATTTATAATAATTAATCAATTTATATTTATCAACATTTTGTATTCATTCATTTTATGGTTTCTTTTGTTGGAAAATTTAATTAAATCATGTATGATTGATTTTTAATTTATTTATAGAATATAAAATATATCTATATCGATGGATTGAATTTAATGAAAAATTAAAATACCAGTTTCTACTTTCAATTAATGTTTGTTATATTTATAATCACTGAAAATATCAGCAGGATATCAATAAAATATAATTTTTTTAAAATTAATAATATTAATTAAATAATAATATTATTATTATATTATTATTATTTTTATAATATACATATTATGTATATTATATATATTATCATCCATATTACATAAATATATATTATTTATTTATATACAATTTAGACATTTTTGTTTATTTATTAAATTTACATATTTACTTTATTGAAAATGCATGTAGTTGAATGTACCGAAATACAAAATATATGGAATTACGGTATTACGGTAGGTCAATATAAGACTTAAAAATTCAACAAATTTAGTTTCATGAAAATTAATTTATAGTTATTTCATATTAACTTTAAAGTAAGATAACTTATGTTATATTTTATAATGATTAATACTTAATCTCAAATTACTAAGTTGTAATCAGTGATAACACATACAATCTAAATAAAATTAGAGTAAAACATATAGAAAATCAAAATCAAATTTTAGAAATTTAAGTAATAAATTGATTAGAACTTTTCACAGGATTCCTCACTAATTTAAATGTATAGTTTATCTTTTTAATGTTTTTATTATGATCGATTTATGTACCAATCAAATTCTTTGAAAACTAAACTCAAATATTTACTTTATTCCACAAATATTCATATATTTTACATATTTTACGCAGTTACGCAGAGTTAGTTTCCACTTCTAAATAATTATTATTCAAAGCCTATTGATTTTATGTGCTGGAATAATTTTATGCATTTTTTTTTTATACGATCACTGTAAATTTATTGATTTATTCTTCCGTTATTCTTAATTAATACACTCTGCATTATAAATTACCAACTGGTACATATTTTTTTTAAATTTGTTTTTATTAATTTTATACATTTTTCAAAAACCTATAATCAAATACTGTGAAATATAAAATAATATACTATTAAATAGTACGTTACTATTCACTATTTTTATTATATTATATTTTATTACAATAGTACATTTTATGACTCGTTAGACTAATTTTGATTCTGTAATCTGTATTTTTGTTTGTTCGACAAATAGACTATAAAATATTTTGTTTGTATGAGTTTTTTTTAATTAATTTATAATTGTAGTTTGTCAAAGTAATAAAAAAAAAATACGACTTTTTTAAAACCAGTCTGTCATATTATTAAGCGAGATCAAATTAGTTTAATAGAATATTTATTGATAAGATAGAACATCGTTGAATAACATTGCCTTTATCACAGTTAAATTTGTTTTCTTGGTATACCTCTCTGTGTAGTGGAATAATATTTGTTCAGTTACCACAACATGGTTATCTCATTTCCGTGAAATAATAAGCCATAATATATGATATATTTTTATTTTGTAGCTGGTTGTTAGGACTAATATTTTAAGTAAACTTAACATAATATTACAATTCATAAAATATTAATATTACATTGAAATTAATGGAACTCATAACTTTAAAATTATAATTTAAATAAGGAAATAACACATGTAGCATTGATTAAGTATACTTAATCAATGCACGTTGGTACATGAAAAGATTTTAATATAATTTATAATACGGTATATTAAAATAAAAGAATCGTGCATATAAAATTTTTATTACTTATTTATAATATATCTTATGCATACACATAATAAAATTATAAAATTGTTTAATTTAAATTATTTCTTACACAACTTAAACAGGGCATTCGTTTTATTTACAATTGTATTTTATATTTTTATGTATTGCATTTTTTTAAATTTAAAATTTAATTATTTATTTTTATAATCGCCTGCGAGCCGCCGTTCACTCAACATATTTTTGTCAACGCTCCTTAATCTTTTTTTTTTTATCTCAGTCATTTCTTACACTATACCCGCGTATGTTATATCAATAGAATAAGAAAAAAAAACTCTCTTCGGCACTCGGAGGACTAAAGAATCTGCCATCCCTGCGACCCACAGAAAGAAGTTATTGGTAATTATTAATTACGAATAATCATAATTATCTACTTCACGTCATAATCGGGTAATCACTCCACAGCCAGTCAGGCCGCGGACCACTGTCAGCTTATCGCTAATTGCAATAATGCGTAAGAATAATAATCAACAATCGGCTATAAACTGCACAGTGAGATAAAAGTAATTTCAGCACGCCAAAATTATTTTAATACACATTTTATTATTATTATTTATTTTTTTAACAAAAATCCAAATATAAACTATCTACACGCTTAGACTGCTTATATCTAACTATAAATCACTATTTTCACCGGTTTTATCGGTGTCACTATTTGAAAAATTTTCCTTATGTTCAAATTCAAATCTAACAAAGTTTTTACTTCTAGAGAGAGCTTATATATTTTCTTTTTACATGTCTTCCGAAGGGATGAAATTAGTAGGTCGGATGACACTAACATCATTTGGAAAAGATCAGTATTAGTATTTATGTGTGATGGTTTTCGAGTGTGATGAAGTCTTAGTCTTTTATACTTATTGTTATATGCTTCAGCAGCTTCTTCATATAATTGATCTATTACCAAAAATTAGGTTATAACGTATTTAAATTTTTAAATTTTAGTATAATCATATTTTTTAGTAAAATTTTCAAATGATCCATCTATTGGTAACAGAACAGCACGAATAATATCTCCTCCGTGAATTAACACTTTGTGTACACTTGCTGATAAGTAAAACCACGGATATAGATGCACAAACAATCTTGCCGTTTCTTTAGCGTAATCATCAAATTTTTGATAATTTATTTTATGACCACAAGATATGGTAGTCAAAATACAACTGAATCTAGTGATAAGATTTTCATCGACTCCAGTGATTTGTGCGGATTTACTAGACTCCTGGAAAAATTTTCTAGTAGTATTTCCGTCATTAGTTTTGCCAGATCCTAAATGACAAAAATAAAATAAATTAGTTACTGATATTAAGAACTTAAACTGATTTTTTAAAGATATCTAATACCTTGTAATACCATGTCTATTAGTAACTCTATTTCCGATCGTATCTGTTCTTGGATATGCTTTTTCTTTGCTACTACTTGTTGTTTATGTACTAATGAACTAACATTTAAAAATACAATTTCATTATTATATATATAATTTAAATAATTAAATACTTTTATGTACATACTCCCCACGTTTTTATTTCTATACGATAAGCCACGTGTAAAAGCATTCTAAAAATCGTATATGAGCATGTAACACAGATAAACCAAATTTAAAGTTTTTCGTTTTAATCTTTCGCTCGAAAACTTGATCTGAATTATTCATTTGTGACGGTTTACATCCACATACATAACATGTTTGACATGATGTATTTGTTACTGCATACAAGCCTGAGGATACAAATATTATTTAAAAATAAACTACATTAATAAAATAAATTAAGATTACCTTGCCATCAATCATTGAAAAAATTAGTGTATGCTTTATGCTTATAATTGATATATCATTAATATCAATTATTGTATTAGTTAATCTAGCTATTTCGTCTTCAATTTTTGTATACATTTCAATTGTTTTATTATTATTTTCTTTCATAAAAATACATTTTAATGGCCGACAAAAACGAGTGGAAGAATATCTAGGATTAGATCAAAGCACAATTTTTTCGTTGATGTTCATACATTAAAGTTGGAAAGGAACTAACGAAACTGTAAACATACTTGTATCACTTATGTCTGTAGTTTAGAATGACTGTTTATACTGCGAGTGATTACTAGAACTATCACACCCCCATTTATATAACATTTCAAAATCATTATATTTATTATTATGTAATATTTCTATAATTGATACAATTCATTTTGTAGTGTGATTAAGAATATCTTGAAGTGGTATATGACAACTTTGTTCAGTATAAACACAGTTTTCTGGTTAACATTCTTTTTTTGCTTTTATAATATGTTCATGAGCAGGATATATATTAGCATTTCATTTAATTGCATCGCATCTAATATTTATATATTGTTGTTTTGTTAGTTCATTGTTTAAAATAAAAGCTAAAGCTTCTTGTGGTGAAAAAGGAATAACTTTTTTAGTTTTTAAAGCTTTCTTCATTTTCAATAATCTTTTTGGAGTAGATGCACCTTCTTCTAAAATTCTCAAGAAAGTCTTCAAACTCGGACCTGAACTTGTATCAGCTTCAATACAAAATCATCTTAATTTACTTTCCCCTTGGTACTCTCAGTGAGGGTAAAAATAAATGAATCCAAATCAATCTACACTTCCTTCACCTTCAAGCAACGACCACCACCATCTGTTTCTCTAAATAATAAATTCATCCCAAACTCTGATACCGTTAACTACCTGGGCGTTCTTTTTGACAAAAGATTAACATGGGCTAAACATATCCATAGTATAAAAATCTCACTTAACCGCAGACTCTCACTTCTTCGTAACATTTTAGAAAAATCCTCAAAACTTAATATAAAACCAAAATTACCCATTATAATCTACTTCTCAAACCCATATAGACTTATGGCATCCAAATCTGGAGCTTAGCCAAAAAAACAAATATACGAAAAATTCAAATATTCCAATCTAAAACACAGATTAATTACTAATGTCCCTCCATACGTCTCCAACTTTACTCTACACACAGACCTAAAATTTCCCACAATAAACGAAGTTGCCAAAATTAACTACACACGTTTCCACAAACGCCTCCCTAAACATGCAAATCCTCTTATACATAATCTATCCTCAATTACACTCCCTAGAAATCCAATAAGAACACTCAAGCGCCAATGGTCTCGGAATTTCCTTAGCTAAGCCTACACAGTACCTGCATGCCATAATTACAACTAATAAGTAATAAGTAATTCCCATCTCAGAAGTGTTGTCGCTGGATGGCCCCTTTAATCATGTATTCATGTCTATATAATTTATTTTCTTTCTCTCCATCTCTTCAACTTATTGTATTAATAAAATGTACAGATTGTTGAATTTTCTAATAAAAATGAAAAAAAAAAGAAAAAAATTATTTATTTTTAATTAATTAATGGATTACCACATTGCATGTGAAACGGCCAGAAATAAATCATTATAAATATAGCTACTGTTTGAATAAAGACTATTAATCTCTCATTGTTATATAAATAATTTAAAAAATAAAAATTGAACGTTATGGTTTATTTTTAGTTTAATTTTGCTAATGAAGACAAATTGAGTTTTAAATCATAACAATAAATATTATAATATTTAATTTAAATATGTTATTAATTAAAATAATGTTGCAGTTTTATATTGATGAAATACAACAGATATATTATAATTCTTAAATCTAAATGAAACTAATAGTTATAATAATGAAATACATATTATTTTTGAATAATTTATAGTTTTTATACTATTATTATAAGCAAACCGCAAATATAGTATTTGACTTTATATTTTCAAATTTACCTCAATCCTTAAAAATTAAATGATAAACATAAATTAAATTTAATCTTGATACTTATAACTGTATTAATATAATAGGTTTGTTCATTTAATATAGATAAGATGAATCGTAACATTTCATATTGTACAATTAGACAATTTGTATTTAAAATCATATTTATTTTTTTTTATTTCTGACAATGCAGAATTAATTTTAGTTTAAAAGTTTGAGAATTAAACATATACAATGTTATATAAATCTACTTAAAATTTTTTTTCTCTATAATTTTGAACAAAAAACAATAAAAGATTTTTAAATAGTTTAAAGTTTAGTGACTTAGATACTAAGAGTCATTAATTACCTTTTTATTTAATTGTGGAGGCTCAAAAGTCTCAATTGAAATATGTTGTGTATTTATTTATTAATTAAATACAGAAGGGCGTGGCTCAAATTACAAAAATGGTATACGATACAAAATAACATGCAATATAGCACAATAATAAATAAAATCTTAAATATTAAAGATGAAATGACGGATCGTCATATGGGTAATTGGTTAATTTTTTAAATAATTTGTTGTGCAATACGGGATGTAAAATATAGAATTGTGGATGCTTCGATCAGGAACCCTTAAGTTACTTAGTGCAAAAAGTGTATATTATATTATATAAATGCAACTTTTATTCAAGTAGGTATTATATTTTTATATTTTTAATCATTATTATTTTTGGTTCCAAAAGATTTCTAATTATTTATAATTGTGCCTATTATATTATGAACACTAGAATACCTAAATAATAAAACTAATTGACCTCATATATATATATATATATATATATATATATATATATATAATGTAATTATATTTACTTATTATTAGTCGTACCAATCAGATGTATGAGAAATGTAAAAGAGTAAATTATTTAAAAATTATAATGATACAATATTTATTACTTACTTAAAATGTTCTCATAATTAATTTGTATAATAAGCTGATATGAATACATTAATACATTCTATGTATATTACAATGAAACTTTCAAAGTACACTTGCATAAAAATTATTTTTTTAACAATAATAATGTGTTTAACCAATTGTATACTTATATAAATAAATTGTATCTATTTTAAAATACGTATCACACAATTTTCAAAATAAAGTTAGTTTGCTCTTAAAAAAGTTTACTTAATTTTTATTATTAAGTAAAATGCATGTTTTAAAAATAATTACTAAATAAAACGATCTGAATCATGGGCATAAATATTGTGATTTGATTCCAAACCAATTTAAATCTAAGCATCGTGATGTACTGTAATATATGTAGAATATGTTAAATCCTTGCGTAGTTTACTAAATGAGAATGTGCTTTTCAATTACTATGCACTTTACTTTAACAATATTTACATTTCAGAATGGATTGATAATGAAGACTGTGTACCTACATGTCCGTTACTATATCTTCGCCATTATTTTATCATGTAAGTAGTCTGTCACAGTATAATCCATACAAATGATTATTTCCATACTAATGAGACCCAAACTGAACAGGATAACTAGACTAGCCTAAACGTTAATTGCTTTAAACATTAATCAATATTCTGCGGTGGGATTTCCATGGTTGAAGTTTTGTCAACAGGAAATTACCCACAGTCAATTTCCTTGAATGTCAGCAACGTCTAAACATCCTTTTTCAATTCATAAGCCATTTTTGTTCACCATCATAGTACAACCAATTAAAGAAACACTATATATCACTAGATGGTTTAGGACTTTTAACCATCAAGAAATTTTAGACCAATCTTAGCATCTTACATTTATAATTTTTTTATTATTTTTAAGACGCAAGCTATATTTTTATTTAAATATGAATGTGTCTATAGTATGTCAGGCTAACAACGAACTAATAGGACCAGCATTTCGTCTAGTACCGCCATTCAATGTCCAGTTTTCCAACGATACTGGTGCCAAAATCGATTGTACTGCATTTGGGAATCCTACGCCACAAGTACAATGGTACTTAGGTATGATTGTCTCATATTCAAACAATATTTGTTAAATAATATAATAAAAAAAATTCTTAGAGGATGGAACGAGGGTAATGACAATACCAAAAATCAGAGTAGTGCATCAGAACGGTAGCTTGATATTTCTTAGTTTTGGCCCAAGTTCTTACATGCATGATGTACATAGCGCACAATACAGATGCAAGGCTAGTAATGCAGTTGGTCAAATTATTAGTGGAGCAGTTCATATTAATGCTGGTATGATTACATATTTTTTTAAAGTTCTTTATAACTTTCACATTATAATGCCTCAGAAAAAGATTGTAACCAAATTTTCAATGTTTATAATACCTATGATATTTTTTAATAAAAATAAACTTAATTTCCAGTCATGAATCAAAACTATGACGTCCAGGTTTATGCCGAGTATGTCAGTGCTGGAAATACAGCGTTATTACGATGCCATGTTTCTGCGCATGCTTCTAGCTACGTAATGGTAACGTCGTGGACACAGGATGATATAATTCACTTTTATCCTAATGTTGATTCTGGTGGAAAATATCTAGTACTAGGAAATGGTGATTTATACATTAACAATGTTGATTCTAGCGATGGATTTAAAAGTTATACGTGTAGAACTGTGCATAAGTTAACTGGTGAAACCAAAGCTAGTTCTTTTCCTGGACATATCACTGTGAATGGTAATTTAATTATTTTTAGAAAATTGTTTTGATACTTATCCAAAATAATTTCAGACCCTACTGGAAATCAACGACCTAGAGTTGTTGTGGAAACCGATAGTAGAAAACAAGTTAAAGTAGGAGAAGACCTTACACTATCTTGTTTATCTCAAGGATTTCCTGTACCGACTTATAGATGGTATAGGGAAAATGGAGACGTACTTAAAGCCTTAGCGCATGATCCACGTTTATCAGTACCCATTTCAGGCCTTCTTAAAATCGAAAAAATTCGTTTAGACGACGATGGAAAATATGTTTGCATATCAAATAATAGTTTGGGCGAAGAAACAGTTCATCATAGCGTTTTTGTTACTGGTAATTAAAATTTTTTTTTTATGAATCGTACTAAAATAATTAGTTTAAACTTTTCTATTTAAGAGCCCCTTTCAGTTAACATACTACCACAAAAGGTAGTTGGTTCTTCACTCTTAGATCCTGCAAAGTCGGTCCAGTTTGTATGCACAGTCAATGGGCATCCAATCAATAGAATTATGTGGTATAAAAATGGACAACCCTTAATGCCACTAAATGGTAAAGTACGTGTGACGTCATCACTTCATAAGCAAGTATTGATGTTATCACCCTTAAATAAAGATGATCAAGGAATGTATCAGTGTTTTGGAACAAATGATTGGGATATGGCACATGATAATACTCAATTGCTCCTTGGAGGTATATAAAATAAATTAGATACAATATAACAATGTTTAATTAAATTTTATTCATAAATTAACAGATATTGGACCTGAACTTGTATATTGGTTTTCCGAGCAAACATTACAACCGGGGCCTTCTTTATCATTAAAATGCGTAGCATCGGGAAATCCTCTTCCACAGTTTACTTGGACTTTAGATGGATTTCCTATACCAGAATCGAATAGAATTTTGGTGGGTCAGTATGTAACTGCACATGATGATGTTATCGCTCACGCTAATATATCTTCATTGAAAGTCGAAGATAGTGGAGAGTACACGTGTACAGCGCATAATGAAATCGCCCATGTTTCACATTCTTCTAGAATAAATGTTTATGGAGTACCTTTTATTAGAGAAATGCCAAGTGTTCGTGTTGTTGCTGGAAAACAACTTATAATTAAGTGCCCTGTAGCAGGCTACCCGATTGAATCAATTAATTGGGAACGGGGTAAGATATATTATTTTAAATTGTGAATTCATATTTTTATTATGACCCTTATTTTTAGATGGATTGACATTACCAGTTAATCTTCGTCAAAAAGTTTACAGTAATGGAACTTTAACAATAGAACAAGTTCAGCGACAAACAGATGCTGGTACTTATACTTGTCAAGCTAAAAATCATCATGGTCATTCTTCGAGAAGAGATGTGGAAATTCAAGTCTTAAGTATTTATTATATTACTATTACAAACCTAATTCAGTTTTATATAAACTTATTGTTTTTATGATTACATTTTTAGTTCGACCGAAAATTTTACCAATTCCTCCTATGACAAACCTTTTAGCTGAAGGTATGCGTGCAGCAATTTCATGTCAGATTGTAGAAGGTGACCTTCCTGTGATGTTTACTTGGACAAAAGATGACAATAGTGCAAACAATAATTTAGGAGTGGGAACAGCCACAAGAAATCATGATGAATATTCGTCATCGTTAATTATAGAGCGTATCACTGCTGAACATGCAGGGAACTATACGTGTATAGCAACAAATTCAGCAGGAGAAGAGAAGTTTACCGTACCTCTAACAGTAAACGGTGATAAATATAAATATAAATTCTATTTATTATTTTATTTGTAATACAAAGTAATTAATGGGTTTAGTTCCTCCAAAATGGACCGTTGAACCTGAAGACACCAATGTAGTCATGGGCTATCCGTGCATGTTACATTGTCAGGCAGAAGGTTATCCTACACCGACGGTAGTTTGGAAGAAATCATTTGGTATTTTACATTATTTAAGTATTATAAATAATTTTTATTTATCACAATTCCTTGCTATTATATTTTATTCTAAGAATATCAAATAATCAATTATTATTTTTGAGATTTTGTAAGAAATTTAATTCAGTTAATCATCTTGTTAAATTATGTTTAGTCTTAATACTTCGACAATAATGATCCAACTATTAAGTGTAAGAATTTATCTATACCCAAACCTAAAGACCTTTGAAATATAGTATACAGTATAGACTATATAGAATATAAATACTTTCGTAAAGTAATTAGAAATTGAAAATAAAATATTTATAAATTGGACATATATCACAAATCTATACACCTATATATATAACGGTTTTTCATATACCTAATTCTGATTTCACTTAATTACACGCCTCCGCGAGGTTCGCAATCTACCATAGTTGGTTTGCTTCCTGATAATATACTGTTCGCATATTATCTGCTATCAGACTTAGTCGGGTTGCCTACCTAGATTGCTTAGTTGCATGTAAATCACTTGAAGTTAATCTTAACTTAATTGTTGTTTCATAGCAACTCGGGGCAGCTAGTACAGTTTAAGATTACAATTAAAATAAATTTACTATGCTACTAAAAGAGAATGAAATAAATATTATCAAAATTTTACCATATATTTATATATATACCAATATGATTAGGTATTAAATTTCGATTCTACCTTGCACTACATAAATTAATTTTATAATATCAAGAATATTATGCAATAAAATACTGAAACCTTCTTTTCAACAACATAAAAATAGGTACAGTTTATAGCAATTTAAAAAATTATCTGCTAAAAATATGTATACCAAAAGTGAATTTACTAAATCATACACTAAGTTTGCTGGAATCGGTGGCAAGTAATACAAGGGGTGATTCATATATAAGATGAGCTCTGTTGAAAAATACCAACCGAAATGAATATAACTGTATGATCAAAATAAATGGCTAAACAAAATATATTTCATAACCTTAACATTGCCTTGTATATTTAACGCTATAATCGAATAATATAGTTTTTTATTTTATATTTTAGGTGATTCAATAGGTGAATACAAGGACTTTTTGTATGAACCCAATGTAAATTTTTTTAGAAATGGAACTTTGGAGTTTTTGCATACTAGTAAGACTAATGAAGGAAAGTATATGTGTGAGGCAAAAAACGATATTAGTCCTGGATTGAGTAAAGTCATACAATTAAAAATAAATGGTAAAATCATATTTTTTGCTTTTATAATATATATGATACGAATACCTATGTTATTCTTTATTTATTATGATATTTTACAAGTGCTTGTTATTTATTCCGTTTTTTTTATATATAGCTCCAGTGAAATTTGTACAAAAAACTAAGCAAATTCAGGTTAAACTTAATGATGATGCTCATATACAGTGTATTGCTGTAGGAGATAAACCATTACAAATATCTTGGAAAGGATCCAATAATATGCCAATTTTAAAGGATATAGATCGAAGGTAATAATGAAATATGAATTTGTTAATGATTTTTTGTTAATACATTCAATATAAAAATATTGGGATAGATTATTTTAAATTGTTTACTTTAAAATTTCAATCAAATTGATTTAATTATTTTATTTATTTTTACTAAAAAAAATTTACTTTAAATTCACGGATTAAAGCAATAATAGTTAATCCACCGTTCCTAATTCTAAATATTCATTATACTCTCATATTAACCAAAATAATTTATGAAACCTAAATGCGAATAAAAATTTTAATAATTATTGGGACCTAGAACTCAATAATATATTAAAACCATAGCCAAAAATTTAATACATGCCCATTTAATTCATTTAAAAATATTGAGTAACACATGAATTTGAACCTAAAATAATTTGTTTATAATGAATTAGTTCTTGATCTTGCCTATTATCTACACGTAAAATTAATTCTCAGATGCAGGGAGATGCAATAAATTACAAGAAGATTCAGAGAGGTCCAGATTGGTTCATGGACATGTATAGATAGTTAAAAGGGCATGACACTTCGCCCCATTCTGGAATGTCCGTTTTCGCCAGTACACTAATTTAGTCACTAATTTAAAATATTATTATTACAATTTATTTTAAAATTACGTATTAAGTCAAGTAAAAAATATAAAAAATTAAAGTTACATTATATTATCAATTTACACACAAAAAAAAAAATAATAAATAAATAAAATAAAATTAAGAATATTAAATTTTTTTTTATAATTTTAGCACATGTGTTTAATTTAAAATATTCTTCGTGCTTTTTTCTATTAAACTACTAATTTATACAATTAATCATAAATTAATATATTAATGTTAATGTATCATATTATATTAAGAGTGATTATTGATTACCTATATTATGAGTAATCCAACATTTATACTTTGACGGTCGATAAAAGTAATAATTACTAATTAAGTATATAGAATATCTTTCATCGTTATCTTCGTTCTATAATATTAAACTTATAATATCAGCGATTTTCTTACAGTCATACTGTGACTATTTAACAGTTAAAGTATATTTTACAATACCACAAGATGTTTTAATAAAACAACTAAAGAAATTAGTTTTGGTTTTTATAATCAAACTCTTAAAAATAATATTGATTAGATTAAACTAAAATAAAATAATAAAAACTGTATAGCTAAACCATAACTCTTCTTGTAATTAAAACCCTCACTAATCGTTTCTGTTACAAATCCTGATTATATTAGTCGTATACAATCAAAGCCACAAGCTAATATTGATTATGTCAAATGTAATTTCTATTAAGATGTAACTTAACTATATGTCATAAATATTGTGTCATACTTAATACAGATAATCAATATAAAACTTTTCGAAGTATTTTAATGCATTTGAGTACTTATAACTCTATATATACCTACTATATATCTGTTTATATGGCATAATTAATTCTGAACTCTTTGAAAAAACCTTGGTGTAATTTAATGTAATTTTTAAAACATGATCCAAGAAATATAGAACATTCATATTATTTTCGTCTACTATTTGAAAGAAAAATGACCTATATATTAAATCGTACTTGGGTTCATTTATTTTGTGATTTAGGTTTACTATAAGAGAACAATCTAAAGACAATGGAATAATGTCAGAGCTCGGAATATCACCTGTATATAGACATGATACAGGTTTTTTTAAATGTACCGGGAGTAATTATTACGGACAAGATGAGAATTCGATTGAACTGATAGTGCAGGGTATGTGATTCATATAAATCGTAAATCAACATAGTTTTAGTTATTTTATCTAGTGATAATTTAAACAGAGACACCGGAGAGCCCAAAAGATATTAGAATTTTGAATCAACAAAGCCGATCAATGGAAATAACATGGAATCAACCATACGATGGAAATAGTGTCATATTAAATTATATAGTTCAATACAAATTAGTTGCATGTAAGTTACATTATTTGATTAAGAATATTTTAGATTCTGAGCGGAACGATTAATATATTGATTTTACAATGATCGGTGTTTTTTTGTGTCTACAATCACGTTTTAGGGTAGTAAAAGTGCTTCGATTTTCTTCATCAACATCTTTTCTGATAGAAAAATAATTCTAATTCGTACTTTGGGGAGTCCAAAATAAAAAATTCCCAATAATTTTCAAAAGCGTTGAGGAAAAAAACAAAAAAATTAAAAAAAATTATTGACAAAATTGTTTTTTGTTTTTTGGTGTAACACGAAAAATAATTACAGTAAATACATACATTTTTCATAAAATATTAAAGTTATCATTTTCTGTGCACGATAAAATTATAAAAATATTTTGACTCTTTTTGTACTAATTGTAGGTATAAGAAATTTTTGATCTTTTTAAATTTTTTTTCTATAAATATAAATTAAAAAATTTTTGTTAAATCAAAATGCTTGAAAATTTAATAAAAAGTTCCTCGTAAGTTGTTATAATAGCAGATCTTTAATATTGAAAATACATAAGTACTATTTTAGATACATTTTTTTATAAGCATTTAAAATTCCAAAATTCATCATCGAGCACTTGTAAATTGTTTTGTAGTTAAAAATGTATAAAATATTCAGTTTTTATAGTTAAGGATTAAAAATTTAAAATAAGGTTTCTTATAAGTTGTTTTAAATGCAGTTTTAAAAATATTTAAAATACAAAGGCAAACTTTTTTGTAAGCATTTAAAGTTAAAATTTTGACCAAAATTCATCAAAATTTTGCACGTTTGTAAACTATTTTGTACTTAAAATGTTAAAATGTTAATTTTTTATAGCTTAGGATTGAAAATTTAAAATAAGGTTTTTCGAAAGTATTTAATAGTGTAACCGGAAAATTAAAAAATACATAGTTGATTTTCATATACATTTAAGTTAAAATTTGGTTTAAATTAGAAATTCAAATGAAAAATAACGATGTTAGTTATTTTGTTGTAATAAAAAAAAAACTTAATGGGTGCTTGAAACTTAAATATATTATTATATTTTATACACTCAATGTCATTTTCAAATGAAACGTTTTCTCCAAAAATTAATTCAACCTACTGTATTATTAATAGCTGAATTATTTTAATAGCAATAATATCTTAATATAAGTACACTTACCTATGTAAGTTGACAAATCGTCTTCGCTCAAAATCGTTTTTCGTATACAATGATGTATATTATTGAATTAAAATTTAATACATTCATTTAAGTGACCTACTCGATACCTTCTGTACAACAGAGCGGTACTTTCACCGAGCTTTATTACATTGAAAATCATTATTTTATTAGCTTTATGGATAACAGACCCATCAAAAGTAATTGTTACTGGAACTCAAACCGTAACAACTGTTGAGGGATTAACACCTGCAACGTCCTACCATGTTCGAGTTTTAGCAGAAAATGCTATGGGATTAAGTGAACCCAGTGACGAAGCACAAGCTTTTACACAAGAAGAAGGTAACTTAATTATTAATATTTTTAATGTCACGTGTTTTGCACCCCTTAAAAATTAACATGACGAAGATCAAAGTGTTTTATCAATACAAATTAAATATATGTTTATACATGATTTTCAACTAAGAATTGTGGTATTAAGCTATTGAACGGGACTCTCTTCTTCCTATGTCATCAGATTTTTATACAACATATCATTTTACATTTTTATAATATCTAATAATAAGGTATTTAAATTTTTTATTATGTATCAGCATAAAATATATTTAAATCAACTATTGATAAGTATTACACACTTTTTTTCGATTAAAATTCACTATTTTTTGTTTGTATGCTCAACACAAATGTGTAATATTGATATAGGCCGCTATAGATACTTTCACTGCTAGGTTGCCTTAAAACATTAATTAATTACGCGTTTTCACAAATGTTAGTAGGTTTACTTATATATATTATTCAAACTGAAAATAGAAATTAGGTATAATTAGGTAAAATAAACTAAAAATAATAATTAGAGGAAAATAAGGAAATAACGTGTCTTAATTTGTAAATTCTATTAACTAACATCCACGAATTTGATTTATTTATTTATTTAAATCGTTAATTAGTCCCCAGTATGGCACCTCAAAATATCCGTGCTGAAGCTAAAAGCAAAACAGAACTTTTAATAATGTGGGAACCACCTCCATCAGACTCTTGTAATGGGATTTTAATTGGATATCACATTGGATACTTACCGACTGACGATACACAAAATCCTACAACACCGGCGGTACCGCACAGTCGTTACATTATAAAAACTATTAACATAAATTCTCAATATGGTGAAGAATTTGTCATTAATGGTCTAACACCATACACAACATATTCGATCGTAGTACAAGCTTTTAATAGCAGAGGAACTGGACCGTTTTCAAAGCCTATTACAGTGCAGACTGATGAAGGAAGTGAGTATTATAATACCAATTAAATATTATGTACATAACATCTTAATATAATAAAAGGAGATTATTATACTTATATTTATCATAATATTTTATTAGTACCAACAATGCCACCAGAAAAATTGACATGTAGATCTTTAACATCACAGAGCATTCAAGTATCGTGGGATTTACCACTGCGAACAGGGCGCAATGGTAAAATACAAGGTTTTAAAGTATCGTATCAACCAGCAGAAGACTGGTATGGTAAGTGTATACATCAATATGACTTTATGTATTAAATAAGTTATTCATACAGTTATTATTAGGGCTCAAAAGTTGTAGAAGCTAAAAAATGTAAAATATATACGAAAAAATGCTAAATATACAAAAAAAACTAAGTGTACAAAAATTATTTTTTATATTTTTATTGATTTCAAAATTGTTTGACTGATTTTGATGAATTGTAATTTTTTCAATCTAAAAATAAAAATATAGAATGAAAATTATTTGACGAATTATATTTATTTTTTTTAATTCAATAAACATATAGATTATTGTAATTTTTACGCCTATAAATGTATTGCAATAAACAACCAGAACTTTCTTGATATTTTCTATATTAAACGAACGATTCTCTGAAAGTATATTTTTGTAACGCGAAAAAGTTCTTTCAACATTCGATGATGATGTCATGTTTATTCTTTTTTACATACGGAGTAACCGTAAATCGTTTTTTGCAATTCACTTTAACTTCACAGATATTATAAAAAAGAATAGCACCGTCTGTTGAAAAATATTTTTGCCGAAATCTAAAAGAATAGATTTCTAGCTTGGTTTGTTATAAAATAAGGGCATCCAGAAAAATATGCAACTTCTACAACTTCCGATTATTATACAATAAAATACATGGTATTATTTTCCAGAAAAAAATGAATTTGAAACAAAAATTACTACTATACAATACACGACAATTCAAGCTTTATTGAAATACACAAACTATAGCATATCAGTGTTTGCATTTACGAGTAAAGGAGATGGAGTTCAAAGTGATCCAATTTACTGCAAAACTGAAGAAGATAGTAATGCAATTGTTTTTTCCTTATCGGTTTCCACTCAAAGTTCATTCTGTTATGTTTATATTATAGCCCCTTCGGTACCAGCAGATATCAAAGCAGTAATAAGCTCTATAAAAACCATTGTTGTATCTTGGCTTCCACCAATTCGTCCAAATGGGAGACTGACGGGTTATATTTTATACATATCAATTTTAAGCGGTCATAAAGATGTACGTCTTACATTATGCTCATTTTCTAATTCACAAACTTCTTATTTTAATAACATGAATATGATTTTCTAGTCAAAACCAATAAAAAAAATACTCAGTCCGTCCATTGAGGTTTTTGAAGCATCAAGAATCATCGACAGTGCTAAATACCAGTTTTGGGTTAAAGCATTGACAAAAGTTGGGGAAGGAGAGAGTACTAAAACAATAACTGTGCTTCCTACGATTAAAATCTCGGCTCAGATAGTATCGTTCAGTCAAGTTTTGATTATGCGATGGAAGAAAAATGTAACATTAAGCTGTAAAAGAGTAGGTATACCGTATCCTCAACCAATATGGACAAAAGGTGGACGATCAATCATTTCTAGTGGGAGATATCAGGTTACAAGACACACATTTTATTATAAATTATTTTGATATTAATATTAAGGTAACTTATAATGCTCACATTTAAGGTACCTATGTAAGATTAAGTAATTATATTTAACAATCATAAAACAAAAATGTAATATTATTGTTTATTGTAGTAGGTATGTATATTATAATTTATTCTGTACTCAAAACATATTAATCAAAATCCATTAATCAAGATAGATTAATTGTCAATGATAGATAATTATTATAGAAATAGATCAATAGAAACGACTAATTTTATTTTTAAACCAATCCTTACTATTATCTCATTTCATTAAAAAAAAAAATTTATATATTTCATACTATTCAATAAAACGAATAACATTAATTTCTACAAGAAAGCGTGTAATTGGCATAAAATATCGACTATTAAGTCATACAAGGCAAATTTGAATATTTTACTAATATTATTTTGGAAAATATAACAATTATTTTGACGGTGAAATATCCGAAATTAAATAAAAATAGATGATGTTATCAGATTTTCATTAACGTTTTTTTTTTTTTTTTTTATTAGAATGAATTAAGATTTCTTAATTTATGATTATTAAATTTTACTTGTTAGAGCACAGTTACAAAATGTATTTATATTTTCATGCTATTAAGATATGCCTAAGTATATAGATGAAATAATAATATTACATTAAATGTTTTATAGTACCTAAAAACTATATAATAATATACAAATATGTATGCGTAATGCGTATACATAATTTTTTCAATGCTTCTAATTTTACAATTGCTTCTTTACCATAGATAAACAAAGATGGGTCATTAGTTATACACGATATACAACATTCAGACAAAGGAAACTTTACATGTTCTGTGGAGAATACACACGGGAAAGATGAAATTTCATATACTGTTAACGTTAGAGGTAATAAACGTAATAAATTAAAAATTTATTGGTGAAAAATATAATTATTTATATATAAATTATAGTACCACCATCACCTCCGAAGTTAACTGTATATTTAGAAGAAACTGATAGTTTACAACTGAAATGGACGGATACAGCTGAACCAGACATACCGATATTAGGTAAGTTAATGTATTGATTAATTGCTCAATACAATATTTAAAAGTTTTTCTTAACTAATGAAATTGCAGGCTATATAATTAACTTTAAACGTGAACATGGTGATTGGGAAGAAATCCATATTGATGCAAAGACACATTTTCATATATTACAAAAATTACTTTGTGGTACAAAGTATCAATTGTATATTACTGCTTACAACAAAATTGGAACGGGTCTACCATGTGACATTTTAACATCATATACTAAAGGCTTGGGTATTTATGCATTCATATATTTTACGCAATTCGACAATCAACGAAATTACATAAAATTATAACATAACAAATTATGCGATAAACAATTATGAAAATAGTTTAAAATAAAACTAAATACATAAGTGAAAAGTCAGCTAGAAATCTGGGCTGTTAACTAAGACACAATTTAATTGGTTCTACGATTTGGTCTGTGCTTTAAAAGCTGTTAGTAATGCAGAGCTAGGTATTACGGTTGAAGCTGTGGATTTAGAACTTTAATTTCATACTTCTTATTACTTTTTACGAATCAAAGAACTTTTAGAGCGCGTGTTACCGTTAGGTCAATATTTTGATAAACAGGGATGGAATTTATATAATGGATTCTTAGGTCTTTAATTTGAGTCACATGAGAAAGTGGAGAGTCATTAATACAATTAGTTCTATAAAAAAAAATACGTATTTTAATGAAATTTATCTAAATGTAAAATAAGTCCTAAGCGATCTATCTAAGTAGAAAATAAATTTAATTCATCCTGCAGAACAGCATAATCAGTCACCATTTTGATTTTCGAAAATATCTTGACTTTATCGGCAAAAATAAGAAATTACCCTTATTAAGATATAAAGACAAGAAATTAATAAAACGTAAGAACAGTAAAGAACTTGGTTAGTTGACTTGGGGAGCACCAGAATGTTTTTTATTAAGTGAGATGTAATATTAATTAGGTATCAAATGTTTACTACCAGTAACATATAATTTTATTTACCCAACGGATAATGTAATGGAAATCCAACAGTTTTTGATGCTTTTTTATGATGATTATGATGTTCATCCAATAATAATACTCAATGTATGAAAAGAAGAAGACATCATTAGTGACATTAAATTCACCAGGTTTAAATTCCTTACTATTCATTGATAAGAACATGGTTAAGGCTATGTTTGGTTCTAGTAAACTATGGACTCAAATATTTTGGTAATATGTGTGCTTATACTCTATAGTTCGTAACATTCGAATCATCACAAAATTTAAAAACGAATGTGACAAAACCGATCAATTCATTCAAGCATTAGAGAATGTACAATATGTACATTCTACATTCATCTAGCACTTTTCAAAACAACGAAAACAACGGGAAATAGAAAGACAATTGGTAATTGAAAAGAAAATGCAAAAGAATGGAATCCGGACCTGTGGGGATATTTTATTATTCAAGGCAGATAGCGTACATAGAATAGCTATAGGAAAAAATAAACAATTAGAAGAAAGATCAAAATCCAATTTATGGTACTATTCATCAGGGATTGATTTGGAATTATATTACATTCAAAAATAAAAACTTTGATAAAAAAAACAAAACGAAACTAAACATTAGTTATTACTGTTAATTGACTAAATTAGATATTTTAACTTTTATATCATTAAAATATTTTTTAATTACTTATCTTAATTAAAAATTTTTAGTCGTTGTAATGAAGTTTTTATAAAAAAAAATTAAAAAGCTTCAACTGTTCTCCAATGTTTTAATTACGTGTGTTAAATTCAAGATTTAAAAAAAAATATTTGAAATATAACCAACTTAAACAAATAATTAATTTCAATAACATATATACATTTATAATTCCACAGTGCCTATTCCACCTGAATCACCAACTGAAGCAATAACATATAATAGCTCAACAGTAAGTGCTTGGTTTGATTTGTGGGGAAGTGGAGGATGTGATATATTATATTATACAATCGAATTAAAACAACCAAAATCTGATGAGTGGATTTTAAGCGATGGCAGTAAACCTATAGCCCCAACAGAGCGTATGCATACTATTGAAGGTCTTGAGCCGGCAACTAAATATCAATTGAAAGTCATTGCACATAATAATATTGGATCATCATATGCATTGTATAACTTCACCACGCTCACAATTGATGGAGGTAATTTTAAATATCATATTAAAATTAAAAAGTATCAATAAATAATGATTTATCATATTTCGTGTATTTTTACACAGCAACTGTTATACCATTTGATTTATACACTGAAATAGCACCCGAAGAAGCTTCAGTATTTACATCAATCACAACTGCAATTTCCTTGATAATAGCTTTAGTTGTTGTATCATCAATTGCAGCATTTACATATTATTATAAAGTAATGAGTAAGTATATTTAAGAACTAATAATGCATGGCCATTGACCAATATTGTTGAAAACTAATTTTTTATCAGAACGCTCAGATGAAGAATCAGTTAGAGATCAAAGTCAACGAAGCCGTGATCAACGATATTCAGTCAGGGGGCAATCGCAACAAACCTTAAGTTGTGATTCTGTAACATTTAAAACCGATTCAACAGGTATTTTTTAATCATCACATAACATTACAGGACCATTATGCAAATTGTTGATTATTTATTTTAAAGAATATATGGATGAAATTTGTCCGTACGCAACATTTGAACTTGCCAAACAATCACAAGGTGAAAGTACCTTTAGTGGTAATATTTACAGTGGTCCATACCATTCAGTTAGAGGTTCATTTGTATATCATCAACCAAAAACATCAACTTCCGAACCATATAATTTTGTTCAAGTAAATTAATTTAATAACATTTCATATTTGATCAATTATAATTATAAATCAACAAATTATAAACAATTTCTCCGAAACAATATTGTTTTAGAGAAAAGAGCCAGAATATACAAAAGTCCGTCAAAAAGGAAGAAAACTTAGAGATCCGCATTCCGAAAGTCAAGGTGATAGATATTTAAAAATTATGTAAATTAGATTTTAGTTAACTGTACATATCTAATGTGTGTTATAAACTATTAAATTGAGTAGTTTCTAATAATTAAGTACTATTTAAAATAAAAATTTTAAACAATGCTATTAGAAATTTAATAAGGATTAAAAAATAAACATTAAGAACTGGTCTGTTTCAGAATCAGACAATTTAGGTAGTACAGATTCTGAGGTAAAGCGGATTCTAACACTTCACCTACCTATTTCAGAGTATGACACTCACGGTAGTGACTCTGACAACGGGGAAACAAGACGAAATCAATCAGCAAGCCAAGAACTTGTTTCTTTTAGACACCGAATGAGTAGAGGTAAATTAAAAATATTGTAAAATATAAAATTTGTTAATATTATACAATTATAATGAGTTTATTCTATAGAAGTGAGTAACGAAGGCACTAGTTCTTCGTCAGAAACCTCGATAGCAGAAGTAAGAAAACCCTCTGTAATTCCTCCTCTTCGGAAGCCAAAATCAAAAAGCCAAATATTTACAAAAAGGTCACTGAAGAATAACAGTGCGTTTTCAAGTCATAATGATGAAATTAATTTTAGGTACAGACTTTAAAATTTTTCATCAATTTTAAATAGAATATAATTCATGTTTTGGGTTTTAGTGAGCGTTTAAATCCTCCAGCTAGGTTTTCAGACTCTAGACCAATGCGACAAAACGAGGGAAATGAATATGAACGCCGCCCAAAAATATCATCTCATCAACGAAGATCACCTAGACGACTTACACAAGAGACTTCATTCCAAATAGATGTCTAGTCAATTTAGTTACATGCAATGCAAGATTACTTTTTTGTGTTTGACTAAAACAACTTTTTTAATTCCTACATTTTGTACTTTTGTTTACTGTAAGACTCAAAATATAATATTTTTTACTTTAATACCCAATACGTTTTATACATCTTATCAAACAAATCTAAATTGAAATTTAATCAATTTCACAAATATTTTGATTTGTAAGTTTAGTGATTAAATTAATTATTTATATAACCTTAAACCACATTTCTATAAATAATTATATAGTTTAAGATTAAATATATAATTTTTAATTGATTAAAAATCTATTAACATCTCCAAAAGTTGCTCAAAATAATTGAAAATCCAATACAAGTTTCTATTCTTAGAAACAACTACAACATAATATATTCTGAGTTCTGCCTTGCCTACTGTTAGAATATTTCAAATCTTAATTCTAGTCAAAACTAAAAACTGCAATATACCTAGTATAATTATATTTTATACATTATCAAAATCATAACATTTTCTACCAGAACAATATGTGGATAAGTTTCATTGATATTAAATTATATTATCAATTTATCATGCCTACCTACATGATATAAAATAGGTAACCAAAAATAAATTGTATAGATTAATAATCCTATATATTATCTTAACTTAAGATTCTTAAGTACATTCTAAGGATTTTTTAAATCATGTTTAAGTATTTTAATAAAATGCCAACTGAAAAGGTTAGCTAAAAATAGTACTATCATACACTATAATACATAGAATTAAATACCTACAAAATATTTGTTTATTTAGTCATTTATGTATTAAACTAGTCATAAATAATAATAACGATTAATAATAGATAAAAAAAACATGATATTTAGATTATTGACTTTTAGTAACGCATGTTTCAAGTCTATAAAAAGTTTTTGTGTAGGTGCCTGCAATATAATATGAAGTATAATATGAAATCGTTTTTTTTTTGATATATATATAATAATCATTTAAATATTAAAAAATGTACTATATTTGTGCTGTTGTTGTTTAAGTAAAAACAAAATAATTCTAGTGGTAGAAAACAAAATTTAAGAGTAAACTGTTATTTTGTTGTGTTAGAAAACACATCGTAGTGCACAATAATTGTGCATATAATTTTTATGATATCAATTATATTATAACTGTGTATGTTTATTAAATTAAATTATATAAATAAAATTTTAATAAGAAATTCAATAATTATGTTTATTTCATAATTATTTTTACGTAACTGGTATCTATACGTCATATTATATTGTTGTAGTTTTTAACTGTTTATAATTTATATGGTATGAATATTGTTATTTGGATCAAACGGTTTTTACGCCTATAAAGCAAGAGTCAGCAACCCGCAGCCTTTATAGCAATTTGATGTGGACCGTGAGTAAACTTTATAATTAGTATAAAAATAGACATCATGTATAAAATCACGAATTAAGATGGTATGGATTGCAAATGGCGGGACAAAACGTTTATTTGTAAATGCTTTGTTAAATTAATATACCTAACAGTTATATGAACTTAAATAAACTAAATTTGATATGACTATACATTTTTGTTTAATATAATATAAGGTAGGTATATTCAAATTGTGGCTCCTTAAAAATTTTTATTTATTTTTTCGGCTTTTGACATCAATAAGGTTGCCGACCCTTGCTATAATGTATAATGATATTATATATAATAAATCATTTATTTAAATTGTATAAGTTTAGTACTTAGATAAATTCCATTAATATTATTTTCAGTTAAAAATAAAATTATTAAATTATTAAAATGTTAATTATGTATACTTTGTTGTATTTTTTTTATTTTATAATGGCGTTTGTATTGATAGAAAAATGGTTTATGTAGAAGACTTTAATAAAAGGTTTCTTTTTTTTTTTTTAATAATTTTTTGTATAAAATAAAGCGGTAATACATTTTAAAATGGAATTTGTTGTGGATTATTAATATGAATAATAACATAAATGTAATTTATAGTCTTTTATTTTTAACTGTGTAAATCGTAATGATGAATATATAAATTGT
This sequence comes from Pentalonia nigronervosa, assembly GCA_014851325.1. Taxonomy (NCBI): domain Eukaryota; kingdom Metazoa; phylum Arthropoda; class Insecta; order Hemiptera; family Aphididae; genus Pentalonia; species Pentalonia nigronervosa. The sequence goes on along the minus strand of JACXSJ010001664.1, from coordinate 12,944 downwards.
CTATTGACTAATGATCGATGGACAGTTGCCGCCGGTTGTAATATGTTACTTATATACTACGTGTGCCGTGTGGCGTATATAAATACTGAATATGTAACAGAATTTTTCATCAAAAATCAACTCATAGGTACCTAAAAGTGTTTAATAGTACATGGGTTATATTGTCAAGGTTCCCAATGTTGATAAATAATATGGGTTGTGATGTTGTACACGGTCTATCAAATTCGTTTTTAATACTAGTTGAGGGAAATTGTTCATTAGACCAATATTATAACATAATAGGTACATAACAATTGCGGACACGGGTTTTTCTTTCAAAATACTAATAGTGGACATAAGGTAATAAAATCTTGTGAGCTGCGGATACAAATATTTCCCTTAAGGGCTTAACCACATTTTCAGAACTTAAAACCTACAAAAAAAAAAAAAAATAAGGTTAGTGAGGTTATAAATAATTGTGTCTTGCAAAAGAGCAATCATTATTCTCAAAATGTTTTTTATAAATATATTGCATCATAGATTGTGAATGATTTTTTTATAAAGATATTTTCATCATATATTTTGTGACGAAACTTTTAATGAAATACCTTGTTAATTTATTAATTTAACCACTTAAATATTGCGAAAATGTTTTAAAAATGTATTATTATCAATAATGTCAATCGTCATAAAACACAAATTGCCCAACGTCCGCTATCGCTATATCAAAAATAATGATTGGAAATTTGTCGGCAATTAGTGGATATATAATATATTTGTTTCCGCGATAATTCCTATATCATCTTTTTAGATTTTGTTCACAACTCGTGTGGTTTTTACTACTCTGTCCGCGATTAGGAAACACCAGTTTTTAAAACGTCTGTGAAATTGCCCCCCCCTCCGCCACGACTTAATCCAATCCTTTCAACACCAATCCTAATATAATTTTACAACTAATTTACAACACGAGTTTCGAAATTTGCAACTCCAACCCCCATTCTTCGGAATAATCCGATTACCCGATTGGGGTACAAACTTTACATACCACCTCCACTTCGAGATGTTTTTTTAAACCGATGCCAATATTTTGCAAATTATTTGCAACAATTTGCAGTACCAAAAAATAAATTTGCACCACATTATTACTATTTTGATAATAGAAATTTAAATCATTTTTTCTAAAAATATAAATTAGAAAGTTGATTGTTAATCCACAATATTTTTTATGAGAATTTGAAGTTAGAATGATAACGGTTACATCAAAATTGCAAACATTTACAAATTAAATTGTGATTAAAAATGCTACATAAGACTTAAAAATTTAAAACGAGTCACAAGATTTCTCATACTTTGTAATTAAGACTATTTTAAAATATTAAAGATACATAGAAATTGGGGACACTTTTTTTTTATAAGCATTTTAATTATACGTTCATGAAGTTACTCTACTAACTATGATCAATCGACTTCAGACAAATCCTGAAATTTAGTACCTAACCTTTAAGTAACAATTGTGACAATTTGTAACAAAAATTTCCGAGAAAATTCAATTTTCATTTCTGGGGAGTTAAAATTAATTTCCCGCAATTATCGTATTATTAACGATTAATAAAATTATTAAAATATAAAATAATCTAATTTATTGTAGACAAATAATAGATATAATAATCGTATAAATAATTAATTTAGATAGGACAAAAAGGCTATTACGCTATCTGGGGGTAGTATATTCTCTTAAAACCATAGACGATAGACAGTGGCATCATTTGAAGAGGGACAAGGTGGGCATTTGCTCTGTCGAATGTATGAAATCAGTCTAATTGTTTGGCCGTCGGCCAAGAAATTTGGTGAAATAACATGATTATAATTATTTTAATTTCGATGAAATATAATATTGTATAAGCACTGGAAAACTTTTTTCACGATAAAAATAATTAATATTTATAGCTTTTTACCTCAAATGTATGAACGCGGATACTATAATCTAGAAATTTTAAAAACAAAATGGTATATTACTCTTAAATTTATCCACGATTTCGAAAAAAACCTCTATAATAGAAGGCACCTGTTTAAAATTTTTCCATTTTTCAATAAGGTGTAGCAGTCGTGTTTCATATTGTAAATTAAATCGTTCGACATTCCTAAAAAAATATAAAATGTTGTCGCTGAGAGTAGGTATCATAATTATTATTTGGCTCCTCCACGTCTTTCTTGCTATTAAACGAGGCTACTTTTGTCACATCATACGCGTACAAAGTAATTTAAGATAATGAGAAATTCTTATTTCTCATTGAGAATTGTATGGATGTAGGTTCTGTTTTATTTTCGGTTCAGTTGTATGGGCTGGCCAAAACTTTTGCCCCCTCCTGTTAAAAATTGAAATGACGCCACTGACGATAGACCTATACAAGGTGTATCATGCACCTCGGGCCTTTAAAAGATTTTTACAGGTGTATGCTTGATGTAGATAAAATCTATATCGTGGGTCCTAGCTCTTAATATATCTGTTTTGTCACTGCAAAATATTTAGTATGGTACCTATTAATTATTATATTGCAGAAAACAGTTATACGCAAATTTTTAAATCCTTCAAAATAATCATTTAAAAAAATCAATATAGGTATTATATTATGACAATATCATTTTAAATTTAAAATAGTCAATCCATTATAGTATATATTTTAATTTATGATAATAATAATATTGTTATCTACTTTTGATAACAATGTTATCAACTTATCTCGTACTGTGCTCGACGCCCGGTGAAATTTTCTCATGTTCACAAAATACAAATTAATTTGATTTATGGTCAATAAGTTGTGGAAATTTTTGACTTTGTTATTCACTAAGTATTATACTATAGTGAATCTCAAGAACTTACGAGATGGATTTGAATTGTGTATCGAATATAAAATGTGACCAAGGAGCAATACGCTCTGTCAGGTTTAATGGTAAAATATATTATTGAAACTACGTGCTAGATTTCGTGTAGTCAACCTTCGTTTTGTATTTAGTGGATGGTGAATATTGCCTTACTTGTGGTAGTGACAAGAAAATTAAACTTTGGAATCCATTCAAGGAGTTGTGTTTGAAAACCTATGCTGGCCATGGAGACTGTGTAATGGATGTATGTAGTTCATGTGATAGCAGGTACCTATATTGTATATCATTTCAATGAAAATTTATTTACGTAATCAAATACGTTCAAACTTTTTTTTCAAGTGAACTGGCATCATGCGGAGCTGACAAATCAGTCGTATTATGGGATGTGTCAGATGGAAGAGTAAAACGCAGACTACGGCAGCATGCTGCAACAGTGAATTGTGTTGTATATAATGAAGATTCTTCAGTTGTAGTGTCGGGATCAAATGACAACACTGTTTGTTGTTGGGATACTAGAAGTCGTAACAATAGCCCAATACAAGTAATATATTTATTTCAATCATTTGTCTGTACTTCATTATTTTTGGCTGATATAATTATGTTAGTTTTTAAACTATAATATTACATTTGAAGTTGGGAACCAAATTAATATCTTGTTATTTTAATCTACTAAAATATATTAACTCAACTGTTTTATAAATAAGTTATTTTATTATCATTTTAAAAATAACATCAAAAAGTAACATAATAAAAATAAACATAAATTCTAACAAATGTATACATTTTTTACCAATAATAAGAAAACACTTAATACATTTTTATTTTAACTTATCAAGCATTTGTTGTATTTATATATATTACATAAAAATTCTACAAATTTAAAACTCGTAAAATATTTTTCTTAGTAATTTAAAAGGTAATTAGAAACTAAACAATACATATATTTGAATTTGTTAAAAATTCTTATGTTCTAATTATTGTACATTCGTACACATACAACTATAGGTTTTAAAAGAAGCCAAAGATAGTATTACTAAAGTTTTAGTAATAGGACATCAAATTCTAACGGGTTCCTTAGATTGTTTTTTAAGAACTTATGACATAAGAATGGGAAATTTGGATGCCGATTTTATTGGGAGTAAGTAATTAATATTAAAAATTGTAACCATGTATATTAAATCACTATTATGTTTGTAGAGCCAATATCTTGTATCAGTTCAACACAAGACAATATGTGCACTTTAGTTAGCTGTACAGACAATACATTGAAGTTAATGGATAAACAAAAAGGAGAATTATTGAATGAGTATGTCATTTTGGCTTAGATTTTAATTGTTTTAATAACATTTTTACATTATCTGTATTATAACGTATATAATGTTTTACAGGTATACAGGTCATACAGTTGGTGATTATTTTATTGAAAACTGCGTATTTCATAACGATAGCATAATAATAAGTGGATCGACCTGTGGACATCTATGGTGTTGGGATTTTGTCAGTGCAAAACTTGTAAAGAAGTTAAAACCTAATGATAATGTTTCATACACGCAATCAATCAATTCAATTAGTACACACCCCAGTAAAAAAGTATTAGTAGCATCATGCGGGCCTTGTATTAGTCTTTGGTCTGAATAATAATTATTCAATTTATATGTAATTAAAACACGGTTCAGAGTATTCAAATAGCCGATCATTTGAGCTCTTTCGAATTGTGATATCTTTTGGTGTATCGCCTGTACTGTTTGGTAGTTTTAAATTAGACTGAATACCAGGTTGAGACAATAATAGTTCAATGAGACTATGTGAATCAGCCAACTCTGCTACTAAATGTAGAGGTGTTATTCCTTTACAAACATAATGTTATGAAAAATAAATGTATATATATATATATAAATAAAAATCATATTTTGATAGTTATAATTAAATCTTTACCACCATTAGTTAAAGCATTTATGTCAGTTCCAGCTTCTATTAATCTTTCAGCGCATTCTACATTATTCCATTTACAAGCAGAATGCAATGGCGTCCAGAGATCAACTGTCTGAGCATTTGGATTTGCATGATTTTCTAATAAAAACTATATATACATAGGTAAATAAAACGAAAGTTTAATACAAAAGATTTATCTTAAGAATACCTCAACAATTGATAGATGATTGCTATAACATGCTCTGTGTAAAGCTGTATAACCATCTATGTCATGAATATGAACCAAGTGAGTATGTTTTGATACCAAAGATTTGACCAAGTCCAAATCACCTTGTTCAGCAGCCCATAAAATCTCCCTTTCTGGGCTAGCTAATTATATATGTTTATATTACTTATAGTATAAAACAATAATTTAAAAAATGTATTAACTTATTTGGTTTGACACATCATTTAAATTTATTTTTTATACTGGGGCATATTTAAATAAGTTTTGATTAAAATTGTGTAATTTATTTACATTCCATTTAACATTATGTTACAATTAAATAATGAAAATGTGCAAAAGAAAAATTAACCACCTCTAACAAAGAATTAAAAAGTATATATCATATTCAAACTAATATACAGACTTGAAATTAAACATTATTATAAACATTCTTACCGTGGGGATCTGGATCTTCGTCAACATCATATATATCTTGTTCCCAAGCACTTGGTGTATGCGGTATCATATCAAAATTTGCAGTTAACAAATTTTGTTCTTCTTCAAAACGATCATTTTCCTCGTCTGACATTTTTAGTACTAAAATTAAAACAAGTGTAATTTTTTTATAACTAGAGCACATTCAAAGTTTATGCAAGCTTATGGATTTCATTTTTATGACTTACTTAAAGTTAAAATGGGTAGTACTTTGAAAAAATAAAATGTTTAAGCTATTATTGACTGCAGTTCGCAATATTTTTATGTTCGAATAAACACGTTGTAGCTGCTATTTTTTTTATGAATATCTTAACCGGTAAAAGACAATGCTTTGCCCCCAGTTTCCAATGTTTCAATATCTAACAAAATAATGTAAATTGTTACTGTACAACACGAACAATTCCACTGCACAAAATGTCAGAAAAATGATCAATGTTATTATCACGAATTAAGAAGTATTAATTGAAAGTACATTCACAGTTTACAGAATAACAAGTGTCTTTTATATTTCTGTGGTACATTAAATTATCTTATTTCATTGTTATTATCATTATAATCACTTTGAATCCGTTAAGTTTAATTTGGTAGTCGAATCCGATAAGGTAAGTCTTAAAGTATAAGGTTATGTTTTTATTTCAAATAAAGACTTGATAACTCAGACACACAATACTTGGGAGTTAAAATGTACAAATTTTTATTTTTGTAAATTGTAATATCGTAAAAATTGCAATGTTTAGTATATGTTAAATACGATCTGAATGTTAATTTTTATCTTTTAGTAACACTTTATTTTGTAACATATATAATTACACTTTTATAACGTGAACCAGTCAGGAACTCAAGTTATTGTTAAAAATAATTTACACCACAACCTAAATTTAGTGCGTTTTAAAAAAAGAAAAATTGTACAGCAGAAAAATCAAATACATAATACATAATGAGTGACTCTTCAAATAGCTCGGAATCTAGGACGAGGAAGAGGATTCAAGAAGCTAAGAATAAAGCTAGACCAGGTATTGAAAATTTACATTAATTTTAAAATATAATTATATACATGTTAATATTTAGAAAATGTATAAGCCTAATGATAATGTTTCAATTTAACACCTCACTGACATTTTTTTTAAATAAATTTTTTTTAAAAAAATTATCAATCAGGTAAGTAATGATAAAGTATTGGGAATACAGATTTGTTATTTTAATTACATTAGTAGTTTCATTCATATTCCTATTAATTTCAAATTTATTTAGTTGGATTAAATTTACACATATAACTATTATTTAAATGTTTTTACTTGTTGGCGAATAAACTTATCACACTTTTGTCTTATAATAATAATAATCGTAAAAATAACTTTTTCAATAGTTATCAAATTATGAAGTGAACCTATTGTATTTTTTTGAACTTAAAACTTATTCATTTACTTAATTAACCAACGTTTTAAAATAGCAAAAGAAAATGCCATTTAGCAAATCGATGAAAACATTTATAATTTAATCAAAGACTAAGATTAATAATGATATTAAAGATTTGTAATATAATTTTTTTTAGAACTGAATGATAAATATGCATGGCATGCCCATGGTTATGCTGACAATTTTAAGCCTTTTACAAAGGTACATGATAATGTAGATCGCATTGATGTGGAGATTGTGAGTCCCGAAGTATTTGTGGAAAAATATGAGCGACCTTATAAACCAGTTGTGATAAAAGGACTACAAAATAATTGGAGAGCTGCTTATAAATGGACAATAGAAGTAAATTTTTTTATATTTGATTAATTTATATAGTGTAATAGTTTTAAACTTTCTTTCTTTCCAATTAGAGAATAGGAAAAAAATACCGTAATCAAAGATTTAAATGTGGAGAGGACAATCAAGGATATAGTGTTAAGATGAAAATGAAATATTTTGTTCATTACATGAATAATAATAAAGATGATAGTCCTTTGTATATATTTGACAGTAGTTATGGTGATGTAAGTTCTATTAATGCTTTCAATTAACACGTTAGCTGTAAACTAAATTTGATAATTTAAGGAAAATAAGCTTTTTATTATTGTTTTCAGCACAGAAATAATAAAATTCAATATTGCTTTTACTAACTGTATACTACCACTATACGTTCTTTATAATTATATACGAAACAGTTGTCATAATTGTCTTATGTTAATGCATTTTAAATTAGACATTTAAACAAATCAAGTATTTTAGCAAATTTATTTTAAAGAACATACATAAATCAACCAACTGACAATTGTTTAACCGAGAGACACACTCATAGCATTTGTTAATTTGCATATACCTATAGTTATAATAAACATTATATTTTTATTTACATTTTCTATACAGCATCATCGAAGAAAAAAATTGTTGGATGATTATGACATACCTTTATACTTTCAAGATGACTTGTTTAAATATGCAGGTGAAAAGAAAAGACCTCCTTACAGATGGTTTGTTATGGGTCCTTCTAGATCAGGAACTGGAATTCACATAGATCCATTAGGAACTAGTGCCTGGAATTCATTGATTACCGGGCACAAGAGGTAAAGTTTGTTGAATTTTTTTTGTTTTATATAATATGCATGTTAATTATGGAATGTTCAATTAGATGGTGTCTGTTTCCTACTCATACTCCTAAAGAACTTCTCAAAGTCACTTCAGTTGAGGGTGGTAAACAACGTGATGAAGCTATCACTTGGTTTAAAATCATCTATCCTCGTACTCAGTTGCCAACTTGGCCTAAGGATTGCTCACCAGTTAGTTTTAATTTTAATATTAGAAAATTTAAAGTATCTTAAAATTGATATCTACAGCTAACAAACACTAACCTATTAAAAAATAAATTTATAGTTTAATATATATTTCTGTACCTTAAATATTTAAAATATTTCTTATACTAAAACATTTTTTTTTTTTTAATTTTAGATTGAGATACTTCAAGGCCCTGGTGAAACTGTGTATGTACCTGGTGGATGGTGGCACGTAGTACTCAACTTAGATACTACTATTGCAGTTACTCAAAATTTTTGTAGCCGTACTAATTTTCCTGTAGTATGGCACAAAACAGTAAGAGGACGACCAAAATTATCACGCAAGTGGTATAAAGTGTTGAAAAACAAAGAACCCGAATTGGCAGCAGTAGCAGATTCTGTTGACTTAAAAAACAATACGGGTCTTGCATCAGACAGTTCCAGTTGTTCAAGTAGTTCTAGTAGTTCGAGCAGTTCTAGTGATGGAAATTCTAGTGAAGAAGATAGTGGACAAGAATCTTTGCATGCACATAAAAAAAGGTACCTTATCTATTATTCCATTAACACTATAAGTATGAATAACTTATTTTATTGTAAAATGATATGCAGTAAATATTATGCAATTATTTTTTATATAAATTAAAATTTATGATAATAATTTGTGTAGATATTTACATTTACATTATCATAAAATATTGTTATCATTATCAATATTAAAAAACTGCTAGTTGTAATTTTATAAATGTACTGTGAGTTAAAACTTTTTTATTTATTTTCAGATGTAAATTATCTTCACCGAATTAAGTTTTAAAAAATATTTAAGTTTCAAGAAACTTTATTGCAAGAATTTATATTCCAAATAGGGTTGTTAATTGTAAACAAAGTATTCTATTCCTTACATATTTTTTTTATTTAATTTTACGTTTACTAACCTTACATGCAGACTTTTCTTTAAGTTATGTAATAAATTATGACTATGATAATAACAATTAATTTTCATAACAACATTAAGTATCAATATAAAAAAAAACTGTATTTTAAATAAATTATTTTGACAATATTATGAATTTTAATTTATATTCCTTTATAAACTAAATATTTTTTTCTTTTTAAAATACAATTTTGACAAGAAATATTTTACTTCCTCTTTTTTTCTTTTCATAAAAGAAAACTTATTATAAGTTGAACAGGCTCAGCTAGATACAAATGTAGTTTCTACTGGTAGGAGTTTTGGACCATAAAGAAGAACATATGCACAATGCCAATCACCTGTCAAGTGTATTAAAATATTACTGTTAAAAATAATACTCAAACAAATATATATTTCATTACCTCCACCAGATAACTTAAGGATATCTTCAGTTGTCACTGGTGTTACTATATCATCATCACATTTGATCCATCTTTCAGATGTTGGGGATTGTCGAACCCAACCAACATAATGGCCACTAGAGCTCGATCTACCTTTATGTGTTAAAACAGCCTGAAGGGAGTAGTAACCAGAGTTATTTGAACCATAATCTGTACAACAAAATTTAAAATAGTTAAGGAACAAAACATTCATTATAAATTATTAGCTAATTTTAATACCGTCTTCAAACCAATATGGAGCTGTAGGTTTTTCTTCTTGTTTTGATTCTGCTAAATGTTTTGTGCTTGGCTTTATACCTTCATGAGCCAATTTGTCTTCTAACTCCTTTATTATAAAGTAATGCAATAATATTAATTAAATTATATTTTAGTTTTATTATCAACAAACTAGTTTATAACTAGTAATGCACTAAAAGTATCATACTTAACATAACTGAAAATTATAAATCTACTTGTAGATAATTAAAATATGATCTGTGATTAAATAAATTTCTAAACTTTAGAATGTTCGAAATTATGTTACTAGAAAGATTACAACAACGACATTATTCATATTGCACGTGATACATTATTCAACTTTACAATTATTGCATGATATTATGATAATGATGTGTATTTTTTGATTAAAAAAAACCACAATGGATCAAATTTCAACTATTCTAAGTCATAGCCATAAGACAATAAAAATATACATCAGTATCACTAAATAACTTTTAAAAAAAAAGGAAGCGTACTACATTTTAACAATAGCTTAAAATTAGAGTGCTACAATTAAAAAAAAGTAATGGTGGTAATAGTAATACTTTTTTTTTTTTGTTAGCTGTACCATTAATACTATTAAAAAACAGTAGTGTCTCAACTACTACTAAACATACTTCAAAGAGAAATTTACTAGTTTTACCTTGAATTTGCTTCTAACTGGTACAAGTTTCTCTTGTAGTTCTGGAGTGCATAATTCAAATGCATCAAATTCTATTGGAAATTTAATATCTTTTAAGATTTTTGCATTTATTTTATCTTTTTCTTTGTAAAAGAATCGCACAAACTGAATAGTCAGGTATGCTGGCAGTCTATTGATTTTTGACTAAATTGAAGTAAACTAATATTAAGTATTGAAATGTGCAATAGTTATTAATATTATATTAACTTACTGTTTTTGTATAAACAGCATCTTTACCAAGAATAGGAGAGTGTTTGGTAATGTGTTCTTGCATCCTCTATAATAGGGTATCATAATATTAAATGTGTTTAATTTTGATTATCAGGTTAAGAAAAAATATAATTTTATTAACTCATAATATTTACATTTTTCAAACCGGAATGCATATATTTGACATCTTGAGATATAAAACAACTCAACTGCAGAAATGATTCAGTAGTTTTGGTTACTTCTTCAGTATCACTTTCTACACATTTCCAAACAACATCAAATGAACCACCAAAAAATTGATCTATTGTAGATCTAAAAAGATTAAAATTAATGTATTTTAATAATATAAACTAGTTTAAAAAGAATAAATAACTTTACTTGTAATTAGTAATAGACTTATCATTATTTTTATTTTTCAACGCTGGTAACTTTTGTTGTAGCATACGAATAAGTTCTACCCAACATTCATTAGCATCCTAAATAAATTGAAATATTTATACTTATATAATATAATTGTTATTGTTTATTTCTTTGAAAAGATAGTGGGCATCACTGAACAGGTTTGTTTTAGTAAGAAATTCAGATACTTGATTAAAAATCAAGATAATGCAACAGTATAAATATTTTATTAACCTGTTGCATATAATGTCCTTCTACTTTGTCTGCAAATCTAGGGAATGCTTGATGTAATACTTGTAAAAGTACAAGAGGTGGGATTGTTTGATTAGATTCCATGGTCCGATATAAATCACTCATTGCAACTGTGATTTTCTCAGCCGGTGCAAAATCAGATAGATATGAAGATGCTGAAATTGATTAGGTAGATGTGTAAGATAAAAATAAGAAAACTTTAATATATACTTACGTGCAGCATTGAAATCGTTAAGAGCTTGCCGTAATTCAGGTACAGTCTTAAGGCACTGAACAGTAGCATTCAAATAGCAAGTGTTGCCCAAATTGGTAAGACCAGCAGGCATATTTGTCTAAAGGTGATTTAGAGTTTAAAAGTTGTAGTACCTACAATTCTATTGACAAAGTCTCAAGGAGGAATGACTTACAACTGTAGCCAATTGTGTTTCCGTCATGTCTTCAACAAACACTGGCTTGACAGTGGGTTCTTTGGGTACGTCCTCATCCTTACTACCCATCATCAGTATATTCTGGCCCTCAACTATCTGTATGTTGCCCCATACATCGTCTTTGAGGGTACCGCCTTTCATCATTACTTTCTGGCGGTTGGGATTGACCCCAGTTAGAGCGAACAGTTGCGCTTTGAAAACAAGTGGCGGCTCGTCAGTGTTTATCTCCACGTCTGGGTATACTTCTTTTCCCCATTTTACCTTTACTGAACCGAGAAAAAATAGATTTATCATTAAACAACATGGACTTTCAAATCGACTGGTCGTTTCACTCACCTGTGAATAATGGCATATCGCTCGGTGAGAAGTTTCTGTGGTTGTGTTTACGGTATTAATGATCGCCGTAGTAGTTCGATAATCTTACTACGATCTTCTGAAGCACAACGCTCGTACAAGAACGATTCACTTTGTTGACTGTAGTAAATTGGTGGTGATTACTACTCAACGTGGCGACGTTAGAAACTTTAGGTGTTATTATATTAAATATTAATTTTAGAAATGTGAGAAGAACTTCAAAATGTGCTCGTCACCCGTTGACCATCGTCCATTACTACAAATGTATTGTTGATAACAGTCGAACGAAATTATCGCTCGTCATTATTGCACAGTACAGCCACTAATGGCTTTCGAAATATCTTTTCCTGGCCACGAATATTCCCTCCAACCGCATATTATCAGGGTATAAAGTATTTAGTACTATCACAGAATATAACAATATTACATATATTTGGTACTGTAGGCTGTTTAGTGCGTGAATTGGCCAAATCGGATGACTATCATAGATATTAAAATACATGGATAGGGCATCCCTATACCTAATTCACACGGTATAATGTAGGGATGGGAAATATGAATCAGTTGAGTGAATCGATTCAGTTGATTCGATTCACTCAACTGAATCGATTCAGTGATTCATCTCGATTCAATGAACTACTCAACTACAAGTATTCAGATAAAACTGAATCAAGACATGATTATAGGGTAGGGAATGCAAAAATTTTCCTGAGGTTATGTTAATATCGATAAACCGATAT
>JACXSJ010001663.1:0-77946 GCA_014851325.1 Pentalonia nigronervosa | reverse complement strand
ATTGTATCGTCTCCGTGCACCACACGTGGGCTTTGGTTTCCACCAAACGCTCTCTCTATATATAATCCCACTGCCGGATGTGTTTTTTTCGACACTCGTCGTCTCGGTTAATTTTCAGCTTCGGTTTTTTACCACTGTACCGTACAATTATTATTACTTATTTGATTACACGCCGGGCGTATGAGAAATATATTTTCAAGTATGACGGGAAAATACAATATTATCTTTTTATCCTTATATTCTCGTACAAATATTGTTGTTATAATGTGTCTATCCTTGTTTCGATGTTAAAAGACGAGCGATATGCTCAACCAAGATTAATAGTTTGTTATATTGGTACCACGAGAAAGGAAAAGAGTGAAATTGGTAAAACACCGAAAATTGATGCTACATTTAAACAATACTAATTACTAATTGATCATAACAATATTTTTTTTTTTTTTAAACATGGTGTTTGTTCATTAATGATTTCAGTTTGTTGTTCCTTTTAAAATATTAAACTACCAACTATTAATTCGTTTAAAATAAAAAAATAAAAATTATTGTCCAATTACTAAAAGAAAAAAACACAACACTCGACACACGATGTTTTATCATTTATATAACGGAAAATAATTCTCCGTAAACAGTTAATATAATATTCATTATGTAATTCTAATTCAATCATCGTAAAATAAAATATTTATTTAATATGTTTTTTTTATTAATTTGTCAGATAAAAAAATAATTCTTATATCTAAGATAAGTGTTTGTACATATATTATGATGGGAATTTTTTTGTTATTTAAAAAATGGCAATTTAATTATTGTTGATCAAACTAAAATACTAAAAAAAGTCAACGGCTTTGTTTTATTTATCACAATAAAGTCCCTGTAAGATTTCTTGATTGAGATTTTTATTACACGAAAGTGCACTGAATTATATGTGTACATTATAATACTACTGTTATTCTCTTTTAATTTAATCGTCAAACAAACATTTTTTTTTTTTTTTTAATGACATGTGTTATTAATTAAATTAAGTTGTTAAATATTTTATGAATACTGACGTTCAATTTCATACATTTTTGAATCAATAATTCTGTTTTATAACTTACACTATATTTATGGAACCAGAATGATAACAACTTATTGTTTGTCTCGTTATTTTAATTTTAATTTATTCACTCAAATTTAAAACTAATTTATATCCACCTACGTTTATTACGATTGTAATACTATTCTTGTATAGTAATACATGTATACTTAGATTATCAATATTTGTTAGTAGGATTACATTGTGTCATACGTTCTAATATTATAATGTTATGACGAATTTTTGACTGTAACTAACGAAAAACATCAACATTTAAATGTACTGCACGTTTTAAATGATTAAATGTTACAATTAATGTGATAAAATAATAGATTTCCAATCAGTTAACCAATAACGAATTATTATTTAATAATAATACAGAATATGAAATAACTAAAAAAATATGATTATATTATGGAACACTAAATTTTAATTGATGATTAATTTTTTACCGTCTATGCAATTATTATTAATTATCATATAATATAGTATGCATAAGCGTTCTAAACATTTTGACGACAAAGTTGTATAATATTGTAAGTATATTAACACTTTAAACATTAATATTCAAAACAGTCTCTATATCAGACAAAGACTGACTAAAATAGCTGTTTATAACTTTATTAGAAAATGTAGTCTTCATAATGAAATCTATGTTTCTCACATTTCCTTTTGCTTTGAAGAATATTTTAAGATTTTACACTTAAAGATATTAATTTTACAAAAAAATAATACTTCAATTTTAGAAATTTTAGTAAACGTGTTACATCTTATACACTCTGTTATTAATTTAAATTAATTATTTTTAATTACATTGTACCATTGAGCATACCCGTTAATATAAATACAAATAATTTATATAACACATGCCTGATAACATGTTAAATTAGTTAAATAAATAAATATTTAATCAATATACTTTTAAATAAATGATATATTATCTTTAAAACATATTTTGTTTACTAACAAACACAATAGTGTTACTAGTGTATGAATTATAACGGTTACAAAAAAAATATAATTATATAATCAACGGAATCAATAGAACAATTTTATTTATCTGTAATACAAACATTATAAGTATGTATTTCGGAAGTAAATGCACATATATTACGGTAATCTTATAAAATTATATAATATTCATTAATACTATAAAAGTATTAAGTTTAAAATTGAAGTATATAAATGTATTAATAATATAATGTAAATCCAATGTAAATCATAAAACAACACATACGTGTACCACAATTGCCTATATATTGCGCCGTTTTACAAATTGTCTAAAATACAATATAAATTATTATCATAACTCATATTGCTTTAAAGTCACTCTTACAAAATATAGTTTTAAAATATATATATATGCATAATAATATGCTATAAACTAATAACATACTATTGAAAACGTGTAAAAAAACAACACTTAACACTTTATATTTATTTCGTTTCTCCATGTTTCTCAGATGATATCAAATGTCAATCAAATTTAATCCAAATAGACGACACCAAACTTCTAAAAAATGATACATAATATATATTTAATTCGTTGTATTCAATTCAAACTAGTAATAAAGTAAGAAAAAACGTTGTAAGACATTTAATCGCAAATTTACTGATGCAAAATAATTAAAAAAAAAAAAAAAACAATTGTTCAATAAATTAAACTGTATAATATAACCTAGTTAACGGTTTTTGGTTAATAGTTAATTCAATAACGGTTAATGCTTACTCATAAAAATGAGAATGCAGTAGTTGTAAGGGTTCTAATAAAATATAAAAAAATTTAATCATAACCAAATTGCTTTTAAAAAATCTTTGCATGGATTGAATAATATCAAAAATGTAATTATTTTCATATTTTCAAAGACCGTTAAATACGCTTAACTTATAAATAACTTTTTCTTTAAAAAAATGAAAGTAATACAATTGATAACCTTCATACATATATGCATATAAGTAGTGTATTTATGATATTGTATACCTTTAAAATATATATAAGTTTTTCTCACTTTTCTCCACTCGTTCGAAATTGACGTCATATTTTAAACTATTAAGGTCCTGAAAATCGGTATTATAATTTAATCGATCGGTGTTCCCTTACATCGCTCCTCGTAGTCATCTCCACTACAATCATCACCCGTTCCTACCGTCATCACGAATAATCGAGTGGTGTGTATATATATATATACACGTATATAAAAAAAAAAAAAAAATAGAAAATCCAAAGGTTCCCTAATTACTGCAGTTTTATGCGGACGAGGGTTTCGCCGATTATATAAAACCGAAAGGAAATAATAAACCTCGTTATTGTAACACGAGCGTTGGCTGCGACCTCGAAACAAAACGAAATCCTTCCTACGACCCGAGTGAAAATTAGCCTCGTGGTAATTCAGTGCGCGTTTGACAGTGTTATCGTATTATAATATTATATACCTATGAAATATATTATTTATGATGTTAATTACTTTTCCGGCGGAATCGCCTACCGTAGAACGTCGTCCAAGAAGTCGGTCACAGTGGTCGTGTTGTTTAACAGCCGAAGATTGTAATAATATATGGATTCTATACTATGTTTTCCCCGTTTGTACACACATGTTAGGTTACATTACTATATACAACGATGACATCGTCGGTGCCGGACATAGCGCGTATCGTAAATGTGTACACCTCTCCCCCAGACACGAGATGACTTACATCCTCCCCACCAATCTCAACACGGAGCTCTGGTCATTTTTACGATCCACCAACCCCTCACCGTATCAACCATACCGCCGAATTATATATTATTATGTCTCCCTGCTGTAAGTATGCAGGGTATATGTACGTATACTATATGTATGTGTACGAGACGACGCTATCCGTTCGTCGGCAGAGTGGGCCGGGGATGAAACGTGCCGTCAAGAAAACCCACGAAATTCTGGTCTTACGATAAAATATGTTATTGCGCGAAACGTCGTCGTAGAGTCCCGTTATTTATGTGTTTATTTTTATTGTTCGTATTATATAATATATCTGTGTGCAATAACGAGCGTTTATTTATTTTCTTCTTTAAATATTTAACCACTTGTTTATCTCACTTAGGACGGTTATAAAAGATAAATATCGCATGGCCCGTGTATAATAATATATAATAATAATATCAATGACAATATATTATGCACGCTCACGTCTTTACGTGCATACTACAGGTAATGCACTTGCATAGCACAGCTTGGAAGACTATCGCAAACGTTGTACAAGATATGGCGCGTATTCCGCATGAATATTGATAACATTCGTTCTAATATTTTTCCATTCTCAGCCCGACAACTTGATCGTAAAAGTAGTATTTCAGCATTCCACGTTTGTAGAACGCAGTTAAAAATAAAGTAGTTTTTTCTCGAAATTTCGTTTTACGAGTATCAGTTTGTTATGTTTTTTTTTTTTTTCATCGAATTGAGTATTAAAATAGTTATTATTTATTTATATATATTAATATAGTTATTATATTAGTTATATTTATATTTTTTTTAGCCTTGTATGTTCGATTCAAAAAATACTATATAACTATGACATGTCATTCGAAAAAAGAACGTACATTTACACATATTTTTAAATATTTACGGACTTAACATAGAATAAACGAAGCATTGGAATGAGGGTCGGAGATGCTAGAAAAATGTACCATTCCTTCAATAAACAGCTGTCAAATAAACGATTTATTTTTAGTAAATTGCCAGTAAAATGTTAACTTTGTCCACAAATAAAACACCGATCGAGAAACTTGCGCAGAACCAAGACCAGTACAAAGTGCAATCATTAATATAATTTATCCATTTAAACATCATCTCGATAACGTTATGCAAAATGCGGACACTATGCTGCCTATGATAAAAATTCGCACTTTTTCGTTTATCTCCATCACATTAGTACAGTAAAATTATTATTCTAATAATACGAGTTCGATGATGGAACAGACGATTTTTTGACACGGCTTCCTGTAATAATTTAAATAAAATTAATCGAGTGCTTACTGACGCCGTTTAATATTTATTAATACTTTGAGCGTTATTTGCTTAAATATCAGCAAAAATCATCGTTATGGTGTACACTGAAGGGTGTTGTATACCAATATTTTGAAATAATTCTCATAACGTCTCGTGTGCACGAGATCGATAAACATGTCGAATTCGACACCTCCCGGACAGATCCTATAGATCAGGGGTCTCCAAACTACGGCTCGCGAACAAGTTTTAACCGGCCCGTCTAATGAACGTTGAATAATCTAAATATATATATATATAATTATTAAGATTCATACTTAAGTACATCTATAATATATTATAAGCGTTATTTTATAATATATTTGATATACTGTAAGTATTTTATGTAAAATCATGCATCAACAATATATTTTAATATTTATTATATTCTTATAAAATTAAAAATATGTAGGTTTATATACACTTTTGCACTTTTGGCTCACTAAGAACTTCTGCTATTTTTTGTGGCCGTCGAATAAAAAACCGTTTGGAGACCCCTGATATGGATCAGAGGATCTATACTGCGCCAGACTGGCGAAATCACAGACGGACCACAAGAGGACACATCGCTCGCTCGGACACGATATCGTCGATTCTTTGCACATGAAAACGTATCGATTAAAATAATTACTGCTACATAATATTACGATGCGCGTTTGGGCGATCGCTGTACATTTCATCTCCTACCCTATATATTATAATATTATGTAATGTGTATAACGTCACGTTTAATATTAATAATATTGTAATATTCATCGAATCTAGTTTGACGACCGACTGACATTTCATCGTGCTATACTAGGGCTGTTCAATAAATCTCGCGGTATGTTTACATAATTAAACGAACGATACGCAATAAATGTCAACGAACTACTAACGTATAATAGATGATCTTTTCGATTCCATATCGTATAATGCGTGCGAATGTATACGGAATAATTTTTTTCTTTCCCATAATGTCGTTCCGTTCCGTTCATGTTATTTATTGTTATTAGCTATTATCAGCATTCAAAATTATTTTTGAATTTATCAGAAACATAAAAATGTGCATTGTAAAAACGACGGTTTTAAAAAATAATATGACAATGCGATATTCTTTATGTTTTCACATTTGTAATAAACGGTTTCTTACTAGTTCTAATAACGTTCAAATAAATTTAACGCGTCAAGTGCCTTTTTTTGTCTCGAAATAGAATCGCGAAAATCCGATTCAGAATTCCTATCATAAATAGATATTCACAAAATACTGCAGACATTGACAATTTGTTGAAAAATAATGCTTCGTTATTATTTATTCGATATCACGACGAATCGTCGAACAATGCGATTGAGATACATTTCTGAACATTATACCGAGTGTAACACTTACGCAAAAACTTAAATCTCGCGTTTGATTGATATACGCGACGAAACGAAAAAAAAAAAAAACCAATTTAAATTCTGCTCAATTAATATTACACGTATTAGCGGATTCGTGGGCGAAGGCATTATTTACGCGCGACCACTGCACGACGACGATGATAATGATGATATAATATCGTTATTTTCCGTTTCAATACATCGCCGCCGACGTGCTATAACCGTTCTACACGTTCCATAATACTATTACTATATCCGACGATGTCCATAATAGTTATTATAATACGTATATGGGCTGTAATTATCACCCCCCCCCCCAACCCCAACCCCCGCCGGGAATCATCACGATGCGCGCGCATGTTTACGAGGCTAATGGTTTGGCGTGTGCATGGGGAAAAACGAACAGTGGCCAATCGAAAACAACAAAGGAAACAATGTGGCTCGTATCAGCGTATACATTTATATAATATGCATGGATATGTTGTGCGCGCGTGCATAATCTGATCGTCGTACCCGCTTTTAATATCATCAATTAAATTCAATGGATGTGATATCACGCACGCGCCGGCGTGTGCGTGCGCGTGCGTGCGCGTTTGAGGGGGTGGGGGTGGGGGGGGGCGAGGGGCGAGGGCTATTATGAATACATATATCGTGTGCTCGCGCACGTGTATATATAGACGTACGCGTTATACATAGGTATAATGCGCGATGTACGTCCCAAGGAGCAGCTGTCCGCCTAACGACGCGAAGCATATAATATTTCTACGTATTACACTCTCCGTCGAGTCGCGCACAATGTGTGTGTGTGCAGCTACGAGTATCTAATCCGAATTTAAATCGCGTGTGACTTATGGACTTTAATTTATTATGATTAACGGGGCGGTCCGTAATACTCCGAAATTTTGACCCGATAAAATATAGACGAGACTTATTTTAGTTCGGGAATAACATATCGTGTAACCCGCGTAGCAATATGGATGTTTTAACAAATCTTCCACGGGCACGATTTAATAGTATAATATTACGCGTTTCGTAGTACGTAGCTCGTGACCGTTCCAAAGCGTTTAGAAAATCGCAAGCAATCAATATCAGATTTCAATTCCGGTTAGGAACTATGCAGGACCAACGAACACGATTACGCGAGCAGGATGTACCTACATTATTTTCAGCGTACTCCGATTACTTATAAAACTAATCCGACAGCCCTCGAGTAATATTAATTCACGAATTTAATTTAACGAGTCAAATAAATGATGCCGAGCAAAAACTAAAAGATGTTTTATTGTAATACAATATTTAGTACTTTTATTTTTCTACTTTGTTTTATTGTAGCTCATTAGTTCCCACTAAAAAAAATGCTTTTTTGACATTTTGAAGTCGATTATCACTATTGATCTATACCAGTACCAAAAATATACATCGTGCTTAATCTTTCGATAAAAAGATTAAACATCGAAACGTTGGGAAAAAAATATTAAAATTTTAGCGTTCTTAATCGTATTACCATATACAAGAATCATATTATATATTATATCACATATATTTTTTCATAACACATTATTGTGATATATATGTATGGTACTACATAGATGAGTACCACCTAAACTCTGAATCTCAACCATTTTTTACACATATTTTCTGGTAATCGGGCGGCCAATGGTGACGATTTGCTGGATTTTGATCATCAGAGGTACCTGCTGTGTAGATTTGCCGAGTAGTCAATCAATAAGTAGTGATATGACATGCAGTTCACTTGACAGGAACTAGGAACGATTTATTTACATTGAGAGCGGTTAGCAAGACAAATAATTTATGCATATTGTTTCAACACTAGGGATACAGAAAAAAACATTTTTTTAGATAAACCGATAAGTTCACTATTTTTTATTTTTGTGCTTGGTATTCACGCACAATAATGCGATTTTGTATTGATTTTACAAACGGTATTTGTGTCGTTTATTAAAATATATTTCACTACCTTATGTATAATGGTTTTATGAAAATATGGCAAAAAAAAAAACAAGAGTCCTCAGCATATTGTGTTGTAACATAATTTAGAGATGGCCATTTTAAATACGATTGATAAAAATGGGATGATACTCGTATTTACAAAACCTTCGCACCATGGCTATTCACTTGGTATTCGAGTTTATTTAGTTTTTTATTTCATCATAAAAAGAAAACTTTTTTTTTGTTTGCGGAAAGTTGTCAAAGGACATTTGGGTACTGTTACGGTTTAAGCTGTAGTATTCATTTCGATTCACTCGCATTGTATCGGACACAAACGGTGGTACAAATAGTTGCACAAAAATATATATTATAATATATTATAAAACACGTCTTCTCGATAACGCGCTCGATTCACGCGACGATAGACAAATTTCGCGACAGCGTTAAATAATACGCGTCGTTATACGTATTATAGTAGTCGCCGTTCTCGCGTTCATTGGGTTTTCAACAAGGATACGACGACATTTTTGTGCAGATTTATATATATATATATATATATATATATATATATATATATATATATATAGAGAGAGAGAGAGAGAGAGAAGGATAGAGAGTAGAAGTTCGTGTCATAATTATATAATAATGCTTTTTAATAATAATCATCATATAATATATAAAGGACAATGGTGGCGGTTATATTATATCGTTTACAATTAATTTTATGAAAAAATGTTTTGATAAAGAAAATTTTAAAACACGTACCCATGCTCGAGTCGCTGAGAACTGTGGTCAGCTGATACATGAGTCCCGTATAATTACGCAAACGCGATTACGGTTTTTTTTTCGCCAAAACCAGCGAGTCAGTCTAATACTCACATTATTATAAATATAAAACAAATAACAATTTTAAAATTATTCATAGATTTTGTTAAACATAAGCTTGAAAGTGAAAAAAAAATCGTCCCCCAAAGATTCTGGTTGGACGATTATAATCCACCGTTTGGTCTCTGACGCTTAATCATTTTTTTCAAGTATACGATATTATTATATTTATAAAATACCAACGACGGCTTTAACCATGGCAAATTCAAAAAATAAGCTTTTTTATCTTGAAGTTTTGATACGAATGTGTTGAAAAATGAACCATCGCCAAAAACGAATTAAAATCCCAGAATATCAGACGATTTTCATACTCTTTTATATGCAAATGAAACTCGATAAAAAAAAAAAAAATAAAAATACGTTATAAATTTAATACAATCATATACATTTTTATATTTTATACAACTTTTTTTTTTTTTTAATAACAAATATGAAAGTGTTATTAATACGAAATAAGCATGAATAATTAAAAAAACATATTAACATATGGAATTAATTTATGGTTCCGAGTAAATATTAAGGTTTTTCATACCCTCGTGTAGCATGTATAGTTTAATAAGAGTAATTATTCAATTTTGATTTCCCCATGTTTACTTTACCATTACCATTACCATACATATTCTCTAATAATAATAATTTATGTAGGTTAATACAATAACATATCCAATATTGCATATTAATTGACAAACGAACAAAATCATGTTTGATTTACAGCCGTTTCTAAGTTCGTATTATTTCACAAAAATAGAAATATTAAAGGTTTATGTGTTTATCTATATCTATACAAAAGTATTTACATTCATCGTTGTTGTGGTAAAAATAAGAAGCCTGTAGGTACATCATTAATGTTAGTTAAACATCAAATCAAAAATGTGTATTACAAAACATATTTTAATTTGTATATTTTTATACAAATTGGGTTATAGAAATTAATTTATAATATTGTTTTTATATATTTGATTTTAATTTGTATATTTTGTAATCAAGATTCATAACTCATATTGAGTATAATATTTTGAACGAAAAAAAGTGTCTTACGCTGTCAAAGTATTGAAATAAAATATTTATATACATATGAATATCTCAAAAAAGTAATTATTTTTTGAAAAACTTTTAAAGTTTAAAATATTTTAATTTGTCACACATATTCATTGAACGTAATTTTATACATATATTGGCATACAATAATATACAAATTATATCACATTATTTAATATCAGTTAGTATGCAACCTAACCAATTCTCATACAGCAATTTGTGCCTAAATGTATTGAATCATAAAATAAAGCACACTGTATTCGTGATTTGATTGCATTTAAAAAAAAAAAAAAAAACAAGCTTTAGATTACATGTATTTAGACGAATGAAACTAATAGGACTAGATAAGATAATTAGTATAGGTATACATTATAGAAAAATAATGATCTATACAATCGATTCTTTTACGATATTTACCAAATCAACTCTAAATGATTTACTATTAAGTTAAACAATGCACGAAGATTTAATTTGATAATAAAGCTCCATTTTTAGTAGTTATAATAAAACATCTATATGCAATACAGCATAACTGACAACTTACGACATTTTCAAAACTCATGAACAATCGTTCATATTATGTAAAAGTTTGCCTTATCAATATTTTCCATTGGATAGCTCTATAAGATTTTATGACTGAAATTACAACTAGAACCAATAAGCTAGAAGCTGCAGATTAATGACAAGAAGATGAACGTTATGATAACACAATAGCATCATAATGTTTCCTACAAAATATTAGTATTCATACGTTTTATTTGAATATGTTAAGTATTGAAGTACTGAAGCACAATCAAAACCTTGTAACAGAGGTAAAATGTATTATAGTATGAGTAGTATGAGATCCCATTATGTATGGTTCTAAAATTTAATTTGATTTCGTATTTCTTCAAGATTGGAAATAAAAAATAAAAATCTATAATTTTGTAGTAAATTAAAAATGTGAAATGATAACAATAAATAATAAACGTTAAAATGGTGAGTAAACTAAATATATCTTTGTATAAGAAGTGTTACTTGTATTATGTATAAAAACCAAACAATAATAATGCATAGAGTTGTAAGTTTGTAATATTTGACCAAATAGGCAGCAAAACTGCAGAACTCTCATTTATTTTTATAATTTTGATGCATTGAATAATACTTATTATAAACGATGCTAGTATCCACTTTATAAATATTTTTTATTGTTTTAATGCTAATCACTTATAGTTATTATTCTACGATCAAGGAGATCAGACCTAATAACACCAACCATGTACCAACAAGGGCTCTATTTTAAGGTAATACCTTTTACCTACATTATTAATAATCTAAAATCTTACTTAACCTAATCGTGTCTTAGAACGTGAGACTATAAGAGCGTAACTTATTACTTATTAGTGAGATTGAAAACGCATTACAATACGATAAACCATATATTATGTCCGTAAAACAAACCAATCAAAAATAAATTATGCGAGCTGTCTAGATTTCCAAATTATGTTTGTAGTTAAATTGTTAGCACGATATAAACAAGTCTTGAAATAAATAAGTAAAACGACTTTTACTTAATATTAATATATTTCATATAAAAATGTTTAACAAAGATATCTCATTTAAAAAATAACAAACTCGGCGCAGGTTATTATTTTAGTTTTGTAGACGGATTTAGCAGATGTTATCTTTTGGGTATACATCAGTAAACCAATCACAACCATTATTATTAGAAATAATTAAAAAAAAAAAACACTGAAATGTTCAGTTGGTACTTGCCAAAAACCGTCGAAATAACGTCATACGGTAGTAATATAAAAAACAATGCGCGTTTCCAAATGGATCAGTCGGACAACGCATGCGATCGAGGTTGTATTAAACTTTATTTTAATGAAAAAATTGCAATACTCGAAAATTGCCATTTATCAAATCGTATTTTTAATACCGCTCTTCCGAACATTTACATAAATACGAACCATTGTCGGTCGGAAAACTGTTGTCATGTGGCATTGA
Organism: Pentalonia nigronervosa; assembly: GCA_014851325.1. NCBI lineage: Eukaryota > Metazoa > Arthropoda > Insecta > Hemiptera > Aphididae > Pentalonia > Pentalonia nigronervosa. The sequence continues at coordinate 65,628 of JACXSJ010001663.1, read as the reverse complement.
CACGTATTACGACGCCCATCAATAACTCGAACGGTGCCCGTACAGAAATTTGCATGCGACATATTTTACGGAGTAGTTCAATATTACTGAGCCAAAACACCGCATACGAAATACGTGCGGCGATGGTGACAATAAAGTCATCGTCGTTCTGCTCATCGCTTAATCAGAATTATTCATAACGACATCAGACTATCGCCATACCGCGTTCTTATACCATGGTGGCCGTGTACGCCGTCGCCTGTCAGACGGCATTTTCACGGCTTTCCGACAAAATTGCGATACCACAACGGAAAAAAAACAACGTCGGAAATTAATCGTACTTCCTTTATTTGGCTACGGTCGTCGGTGCGCGTGATTTTAAAAATCGACGGCCGAGCAATAATTTGTGTCTGAATCGCGTGCGCGCCTAGTCTCGTTACGTGTAGGTACTCTGCGATAATCCTTACGATTGCTGTTAATCAATTCTGGTCGTGGCTTTTGAACGGACTTCTCTAGGCAATTAAGCTGATAGTAGATGAACGACAAATTGACGAATCGGTACGTTTTCTAGACACCGTAAGGCGAATGTGTGCCGGTGGGACAAATGTATAGCTGTACATCGTGTGACGGAAAGACCAGACAAATAAAAATGAAAAACTAAATTAACGTATGAAAACAATAATGAAGAACATATGAACAGTAAATAATTTGAGATGTACTCGTGTTTGAAAATTCACAAAATTATATATTATACTGTATGTGTAACGCAGACGTCAGTAAATTTAAATAAATAAAAAAATACTGATAAGAACAAAAGTTTACTTATTTACCTGGTCTTTCTGTTACACTTTATATATCATATCCAGACATTATATATAATCTCGGATATGTGCTTTTTCTAGGTTTTTAGTATACTTGTTCAAATTCCCAGGAATATTTATACGCACCACTCCACCCCCTACAAAAAAATTATATACCTGTACTAAAAATTACCCAGGAGAATAATACCACCACGGGAGGTATAAAATATATCCTAGGAAAATTATACTGTAGATATAATATATTCCTAAGATTTTTATACTTCCCAGAATTTCATTTATTGTGGGGTACAAAAATATCGGCTACTGATTCCCATACCTAAAAATCGAGATCCTAATCGGTTCCCGATATTCTAAGCGGCACATTCCGAATTGAATTGACATCTCCAACCAAATCGAGAAAACGACTCCGTTTGTAGTATTATAGTATTGTGTATATTCGCACGACGGCCCGAGGTAGTTTGACCCAAACTATTTTTCTTTACTCGGTATAATAATATAATAATAACGTAGTTGCGATTGAATAAAAAAATATAAAGTTTAGAGTTAATTCAAAATAATAGCTCAGTCATACTTCTGCAGTATTACTTAAGTTCGTGAACAAAGATATTTTGTATTTATGTTCCCTCAAGAATTAAAATATTAAAACCGTGTGGTTCAATCTCTCAGCACACATTCGTACAATCTGTCAGTTTACAATCTGTGATGCTTTGCTTTTAATAATATTTTCTAGCGTGTGCGTATTTCTAGTTACTACAGTTTAGGCGTTTTAATTGTACCTGCATCGATAAAAAAAAGTTTGTTTTTATAAAAATTTACTGTTTTTACTTATATAAATGTAATTATAATTATTTTGATATAACAATCTGAACTTCCATTTATTAGTATTTAAGTAGATATATTGAAAAAAAAGTATACAAATAGATAAACGGGCTACTGTCTAGCAGTAGGTGTTTAATGTACCTGCAATGAATGTATTAATTTTTAATTCACTGTTGCATACTACAAACGATTCTCAGCAGAAGCGGTCAAACTGTCTGTCGGCATAAATAAATTGAACATTTATATATTTTTAAATACCTGCAAAGTAATTTGCAAATTTTCAAGATTTTGACGAATTTTGCCAAAATTTAGTTTATAAACAATTAGTAGGTATGTATTATAAATAGTTTTACCAAGCCTCAAAATGTTTTACAATACATTAAAAAAAAACCCCAAAAAAAATGCCTATACAATTAGCTTAAAATTGGTCTTAATTTTTTTGAAAATCGAATTGAGTATATCGGTTAGATTTTTATACATACTACAGTTTAATTAACAAATGTTGATGAATCACATACATTTCAACTTTAAAGACTTATAATATATATTGTTTACTTGGTTTTTTGGTATTCTTAACTGGTATAATATGAAAACGTATGATTAAACCGTATGTTTTTACCCAAAAACAAACATTTTGTCATACATTAATCGATATAAAATTAAAACGAAATATATCAAATATATAAAAATAGCATAAACTATAATATTTTTAAAATCGTTTAATTGTCTATTAGTGCTTATATGAATATTCTGTAAACATTTCAAATCTCATCTATAGTTATTAATTTTTGAGTTGCAACAAAAAAACAAAATCAATATTGTTAAAAACTTGTTTTAGTTTTATTTCGGTTTTTCCCGGTTATTTTGAAAAGTACTGGATATTTTTTTGATTGTCAAACTTAAAAGTACCAACAAGATCCAATTTGTTACCAGAAACCATTCTCAAAGTTTAAAATTTAAATATTTTCACTGTTCCATAAGAAGATGACAAAACAAAAATACATCATTGTATAGTCAATACATTTATTGCTTTATTCAGAATCAAAAAAAATTCCAAATTTATAATTATTTTTAATTGATATATTAAAACCTCAATTAACTAAAACCCACATTATATTATTATATTCTATATTAACACTTATAAATATTATAAATGCAGTGCAAACGAAATCAAATATTATCAATGACTTAAATTAAAAATTCTTTTAAACGTAACATACAAATTCCGTTTTGAATTAAAATTATTACATTAAGTGTTTGTAACTATCGCATTAAATACAATTTTATGGTAAATTATTTTAGTGTTTAAACACTAAACAATAATAAACAGAAACCATTATTTAAATTTACTAAATGTATTATTACTAAATTAAGTTAATAGAGCTTATAATATTAATATATTATGCTATACAACATAAAAAATATAATATTAATGTTGTGATTATGACATAACAGTTAACTGACACATCAGAGTATTGAAAAAAAAAGGTTCTTACGTTATTTCAAAAGGAAACAAAAATTTGAAAAAACATATATTTATTTATTCTTTAGACAGTAAAGAAGGAACCAAACGTTGGCATTTCGATCAAATGGTAAAAAGAAACGAGACGTTGAGAAATAGGTAGAAGTATATATATATATTGGTGAAGGAGTAGAATTCTCTCTTCAAAATATAGTCTTACAGGACAATGTATTGGTATTTTCAAATCGATTTGACGATCAAAGGTAGCACAAAAGGCGTTTTTTCGCTCTTTGTATTTTTATTTTTTTTTTTATTTTTTTGGTTTTTTGGACGATATATTTCCCAGTAACAAATGGATTTGGACCATATTTGTCTCGACAAGTACATTTTTGTTTGTGTGTCTACAAGGTCGTCAACTCTTTCTGCTCGCTACTTCCTCTTAGTGGTCAATACAGTATGATCCAATATTATTTTCATCTCAGCCGATATAAAGAGGAAAGTAGGCTACCTAAAGGTTAGGTGAAATAAATAATAAATAAAATTGGTTTCGACCGAATGGAGCAAACGAAAGTCCAAACGCGATTTATTTTTAAAAAGAACACCCCTTTTATTGTGCAAAGTTTTTTTTTATTCCCTCGTCACTGCGTATTCAACATATATATATGTGTGTGTGTGTAGTAGTAGGAACAGTAACAGTTTTAATAGTATTTTTTTAGAAAGACCAGATGTCTATCACAAACCTTCTGCTCAAAAAACGAACATTCAAAAAAATAATTCATAGTGAATTAAAATAAACTATATTTTGTTTAATGTTGGTAGACATAACTATCATAACAGGAATTGCAATCATCTCGTCTACAAGCTATTTTTAATTTTGTTTTATTACAATTACATATGACTTCTAGTTATCTAGTTGTAGTAATATATAATATAGTTTATTGAATATAATGTAACAATACAAATTCATTTCGACACTTTAGGATAGCACAGTGGTTATAAACTTTGAACTAAAACAGTCGTTCTGTTATAGATTGAGGAATGGGAATTGTCAAACTGTATTCAAAAACCAAAATGTTCGAATTTTACACAATCGGATCATTTCACAGAACATTAAAATATTTTATTCGCAGTTACGTGTGTCTGTGTGTGTCAATCGATTTAATGCTTATTACATTAACGTTATTCACGACGTACCTAACTAATATTAATAAATAACGTAAATAAACAAATATTTTGATTTTATTATTTAGTAATCATTGTAACTATATAATAATATTTAAATTTTAACTATTTAATAATTAATTTTTTTTTTTTTTTTTGGAGGGGGGACTCTTATTTATTGTGTAAAAATTACTATATATTTGTATTTTTTTTTAACTGTAGCTATTACAATATATAATTAGGATAGGTAGGTAATAAAAACAATACATTATAGATATACAAATACAATAATTATTCTCATGACATTCGACTGATATTTATAAATAAATAGATTTTAAATAATGATCAGAACGATTTTAAAAACACAAAAATAATATTGATTTAATGAAACGCATAGAAACTAGAATGTTATACAAAATAAAAAGTATTGAATTAATTAACTTTTATAGTGGTATTTTTGTAAACCTCGCGGGTGTACCCAGGATAATACTAAATGAACTGGGATATATACAGGCGGCTATGTAGTAAAAAAATTATTTTTTATGTCAGTCCAGTCGCGGACGATACATTATCTTTTGCATACGTACTAGAAATATTATAAAAAAGTACAGCTCGGTATGCACTCGAAAGATCTCCTTCTACACTGGTAAAATTATACAGTTGTTAATTTTCCTATCATTGTCGTCGTAATACTCACATGTATAATTTTCGTTTGCCATGACGATAGCCTGATAACAGCAAGGAATATCGTACGAATTTCATCTAGACGAGACGATTTACCAGAATTGCTTATTAATCATAATCCATTAGTTAAATTATTATTAATACTATGAAGAACAAATACAAAGGATATTAACAAATATTGTTTTTCAACAGACATCCACCTAACTCCGTGATCGGTTTCATGCAAAACTCTTCAAATATTTTAATTGGGTATAACGCTATTTTTTCGGTCAAATTATTATGTTATCAATTGTCCAATCGTCGAAATAGTACTCAACTAAATTTACAATCACAATGTCCATTGATTCAGTAATTTGTTACACAACCCGAAAACGACAATATTATTTGACTAATTTCAAAATACGGTTTTTATTTATACCAATTTTTTTTTTTTTATATTATTTTTTTTTTTACCTTTTATGTTCTTTTTTTAAAACGTCATATTTCAGATTAAGTACAACAATAAGTTATGTGCATATCAAACGAAACAATAAGGAAGTCTTCGCATAAAATTATGATTTTAAAACATATATATGTCCACTATACGGATTAATAATAGCAATGGTCTGAAGCATATGACTTCACAAGAAAAGTTTCATTGGTTCACCATGAACTTATGAAGTCTAAAACTTAAAAGTAGGTATATTGCACATCCTTGTACAACTGTAGGTAATCAAAATAATATATGACGCGCGTATACAATTTCAAGTTATAATATTATTGTTTATTAAATTAAAGTTTTTTTATTTTATACTTTAGCAAACTACAAACGATTTCATGGAGCTATTTTGTTCTGCAACTTTGGTTATTACGTTAATATTTAATATAGGGCACTAGCTGACAATAAAGTGTTATTGTATTACTAACGATAAACTCCTTTTTATAAAGTTTACTTCAAAATTACTTATATTGTTATTATTACTTTAAAACAAAATAAAATTCAAAAATCTAGTTTTGTCTCTCTATTTTTTGAAATGTTCAGCAAAAATCCCAAAATTGAATAATATTAAAAATTAATAAAAAAAAAAATTAAATAATATTTCCAACAAAATAATTACTAAACATAAGTATAATTTTTTCTTAAAAATGACAACTACATCTTAATGGAAAATTGGTGTATATGCAATCAATTCTGTATATTTATACAAAACAAATTATGAATCTTAAATAATATTCTGAATGAATTTATATTTGCATTTTAATTATATGTAATAAAATTTAAACTCAAATATTACTCATATACATTTTTGACAAATATTTTCAATCAAATAAAATGTGCACTAAAATATTTTAATATTTTACTCTCTTAATTACTTAAATCACCAAGTAAAATAAATTCTAATAATTAGCACACCTATGAATTTCATTGTTTGGTATTTCAAACTGCATGGACCTATTATTATCATCAGCGTTATAATTTAAAACACAATGATTATGAGTTGAGTTAATGTGCATAACTTTTTTATAATTTTAATACACATCTATATGAAGATCTTTATTGACTTAAATTAATGATTGTAAATACAATTTTTATTTAAAATTATAATCATTTATTATTAAATCGTATAAAAGTAAATAAAAATAAGAATGCTAGTCCATCGGTCTCCAATCCACATAATTTTTAAAGAGATACAAAAAAGTTTACACCATTCAGGTCGTCATGCGGAATGTAAAGTCGCAATCTACAATATTACAAATGGCTGCGAGAAGCCAATTATAGACTTTTAAATGCTGCAAAAATCGAAACCAGTGTATAAAATACTAATACAAGTATATTGGTCATTAATCACAACTCTATACTGTAGATGTTGTCTGTCCATAAATCACTGGAAAAGAAATCGTTGAAATAAGGCCTACGCGCAAACAATGAGAGAAATAAACCGATTTTTCGTGGCTATTAATTTAACCGCTCACCATATGAATGTTAACGCCGACCAACATCCAATGAAACGGCACAAACGTCGCTTGCACATTATCGTACAAGGAAACGCGTAAGATTTATCCAAGTCGTCTCGCGAGAAAGGCGCGCGCCGTTATAATAATGTTGGTTTCATCGTTATATCGTGACATATCGTTTTGTAAAAATATATACTCGTAAGTTTTGAATAAATTATCGAACGTCGTGACACTTGCGCACGATTGCGTATATTATTTGCACGCGGCGTTCTCGAGATGTATTTTTAAAAATAAAACCATACCCAAACAAAACAAAAGTAGGTACGCGTTTTTACGGTAGGCTCTTTTTTTTTTTTATTTTGTGGGCGGTCACGAAACAATAAGCAAAATGACGAAAATGTCACTCGCCGAATATCGTGTAATAGATACAATGTAATTAATCAATACAATTAATAAAACAACAATGGCCGATCATCGCGCGATTAAATCGAAACATTGTGTTTGATGCCGAGAAAATCGGAAGATGAATTTGATAATTTTTTTGTTTGTTTGTATTTTTTTTTCAACTGTTCGAAATCGAAGAAACCCGAATTTATAATATCTGAAAATCGCACGCGAAAAATGATAATGCGATCTCGTGACGGTAACGGGTGGTTATCGTGCTTACTGTTATATTACGCCGGTATTATATTATTATATTATATTGTTATCGGGACAAACCTACCGTAACATTCGCGACGCCTGCCGGTTACGATAATATTTTCTCAAACCGACGGTACCGTACGCCCAAACGGACGTCTATGGTTTCCGGATTCCGCGGAGCTTATCGTTTTTGTATTTATTTTAGATCGTCACGAACGAACATGAAGATTTGAGGTCGTCTCGCATTGTCAACATCTAACACCCGCACTAATAGTCGCCTGCAGCGTCACAAAAATTCCGTCTCCGTTATCGCCTAATGTTCGAAATGTCCTTCCGACCACCGCGCGCGGCAAGACATCGACTTGTGCGTGCGATACCGAACTCTGTGCCCGCCCGTGTTCCATTATCTGAAAGCGTTTTTCGTCGGAAACTTCACCGGGTAAAGCCTATTTGCAGCCGGATGAACAATATGACGGTTGTCGCCGCGCGAGAATACGTGTCGGCGGCGGTTATCTTTTTCTCGTCTTCATTTTTCCGCCGTCGGTCGGCACACGCGGCAGCAGTCATCATGTGCGGAACGAGACGACAGAAAGGAAAAAAAAAAGAAGAAAAACGTGGCAAAGGGCGGAGAGGAAATATTCATGACGTGCGGTATTACTCTTATGAGACTGCCGATGGTTTTCGTCGGATGCGGAAACGTACCTATATAAAATACTCCGTCGCCCCACTGTCTAGCGGCGACGGTGTTATTTTTTTCCCGGTACGGCGTCACGTATATACCTACACGATTACCTATATAATACCTATACCTACTGCGCTGGAGAAAAAGTGGGACCAGGAAAACGATATGTCGCGGTATACCCATACAATATGGTAAGTACTATATGAGTACCTCCTATATTATACGGATAGCGACCGACGAAAAGGGAGAGAAAAAATCTCAGAGTACATATTATACGACAGTGGCGCGGTAGGTAGTATATGTAGGTACTTACCATACTCCGACGAGGAAAATCGTCGGTTTCCACATGGAGGACCAGCAAAAGAAAAGTGGAAATAAAAAAACCATCGTAGAATCCGAGCACGAGGGCTGCCCGGCGTGGTGGAGAACATACGGACTACTGCCGCCGACCCAACTGATATTTATGTACATTATGTATAATGTGTATTCTGAATGTTTACCGAATGATAAATAAACCGTAATTTCCGGGAGGAAATCTTCGGAAATACGTCCTAAGCGTATTACAATGTACACGGTAAACGTTCACATAAACCGCCTAGATAATATGTACATAATATATTATTGCCTACATCGGTGCTACTGAATGCCGACTATTTACCCCGGCTGGTCGGACGGTCCGTTTCGAATAAATTTGTTAGCAGAATTCGTGATTATGACCACCGTAATCACAGCACTATATCGTCGGTTACGAGGATTTTATAATCAAAAACGTGTTTGTGTGTTAACACTCAAAACGTGTTCACGCGATATAACCGAAAATCACTCCACGTCAGCACAATCAGCAATAACTATGCAATGGAAAGAAATATAATTTGATAAAATCAAACATTGTAGTTAGTTTTTTAATTAATTTTGTTTTGACTAAAATTGAGATAATATTATCATTAAAAAAATTAATATTAAAATATTATACGATTTTATATTATCAATCTCTCGAAATTAAAAACAATAAAAAAATGTTATGAAACGTTTAAATTCTTATATTCACTATTCCATTAAAAACAAAATGTATTATTATAATTCCATTTATTTTAGACATCAAACCGTTTGTTTTTAGTCATAGTGATACCGTATAAATTTTCTGAGTATACACAATCATTATGATTCTTGTGTATAATTATTGATTAATAAACAAATGTTTTAACATTAATTAAAAATAATATTTGTTTAAAATTTCAAATCATAATTATTATTTGACTAAACATATACTTTGCTTGAATAAAGCATTATAATATGTTCTTTAATAGTTACACGTAGTATATTTGATTACATACATTTTTATTTTTCTAACGCTCATAAAATTACTAAATAAATATAATTTCTTGACTTTCTAACAACTATCAAATGTATTTACAATTCATTAAAATTACAAATAAAATAACGAACTCTATATTTATTTAGTTTTTGAATGTTTTTAATAAAATGCAAATGTATCGCCCGTGTGGCTATAGTCATTAAAGTTTTTGAATTGTATATTATTGTTAAGAAAAAAACTAGCCAAAAAACAACTATTAAAAAAAAAAATAAAGACTCAAAATATCCTAAAAAAAAAATGCTCACAGAGTTCTTTTCGTTAAAAAGAGTTTATTACGGTGTTCAAAGTCAAACAGATGTTTTAACTTTGAACGCACCCTCGATTTTCTTATTTTTTAAAGCAGTAAAACCTGTCTTAGATATTCAAACTCGGTATACGTTTGATGACCTGAAATCATAATTTTTAATGATATTTCTATTCGTTTAAATCGAAAAAATATGCATTGCATATCGCAGTATCAAAAGATAAAATCGTTTTGAATAGTTAATTTATTTTGAAAATAAGCGTATAAAATACATATACATAATGAAGTTTAGAGACCACGTAAATCAGATTTTCAAATAATATATTTATTTTTGACATTCGGTGTAGGCTATTAATGTACATCAAACGTTATGTATCAACATCACGTAAAATTGGATGAAGATTCATTTTTTGATATGTCAAAAATACGAAATTCCCATTATTTTTTTTAGAAAAATCTGAAAGAAATGGCTAAATTAAAGATCAAAATCCAGGAAAGCTCCTATCAAAATTGATTCTTGAATTCGAAGATTAATCAAACTTAAAAGTTTCAAATACAAAACACTCCTGATGAGTAAACCCGCCGAATTGACTCATAACATTTTTTCTAATCCCATCGAACATCATACATTTTTATCACGCTTTTCAGAAACTAATACAATAAAAATCCATGGTTTTATTATTAACGCTGAGTTATAATTGTTCTTAACACATTGAATAACTAACCGATCGCTCATCAAAATATTGTATTGAAACTATGAAACGAAATTAGTCATTGATGTAGAAACTCATAACCTGTTTTAAATTCTGAACGTAGCGATGTATTATGCATTCGAAATTGGTATTACAATAATAAGTTTCTATTGTTGTCTATGTACACGTATTATTATGAACAAAATGATTCGATTTTCGACTTTAGGGATGGTTTCTGAGAATTATATTTAGTTAGTAATATCGGTCAGGTAAAGAGGGGGGGGGGATATTGATCAAAGAAAATATACTCAATTCTGTTAAAAAATAATGGAGAAAAACAAAAAACAAATGATGGAAAAACGAGAATTTTTAGGTAATCAGTTTTCGACAAAATGGAAATCGATTGTTCTACACCCAATCTAACCCATACAAGTTTAATAAGTAAAACCGTATCGCTGTTATACTATCAATATTCCGAATCGTCGAACCACGCATTTGTCACCATTATTATACACGCAACCCTGAAACCGAAGTTGAATAAACCGTCGTCTCCGTGATCGTACACGCGTGGTTTGCGTGAAAATAAATTACCGTTGTTTCGGATGCCGTAATTGGGAGGTGAATAATAGGCGGGGTACGGTGGTCGTAGGTATAGTTGCGTATAATAGCTGGTCGTCGTTTTTTTTTTTTTTTTGTCTGTTTTTCATTAGCGTCGACGTGCGCGCAGAGGTTAATCCCGGGCACGGCCGCCTTATCCGTCGAGTTTTGTTTTTGACCCAAAGGAATCAAAAACTTAAAGTCGTCGTCGTCGTCATGAACGGCCGTGTGTCAGAGTGCTATAAATGTGTGTGTGTGTGTGTGTGTGTGTGGGGTTACAAACGGTTAAGTCGGGACGCACGAAACGCGTCCACGTTACCGCAGACGTGATGGCAGAACGAGGCGGGTAAATTAACCGGCCGAAACGGATTAGACGTCGCGGGCAGCGTTTGCGATCAGCGGTGGTGGGGGTTGGAGGGTGTGTGTGTTAGGGTTAAATATATATATATATATATAATATATGTATGTATGTATGTATGTATGTTTGTAGGGAAGCGATGTGAGCCGGGCGATCACGAGTGGGGGGGTGGGTGGGGGGAGAGAGGGCGAAAAAACGTAAACGCGTGTCCGGCATTAAACATCACGTCATATTATTAGGTGAAAGGATTTCATGAAAGCCGGCTAATGAAAATAAACCGGTAGCGGCCATTTTTATTATTGTTATTATTATTATTGTAATTTTTTTTTTTTTCGTTTAAGTTTAGCCGGGCCGGAGTGAGTCGAGCTAAAATTATGGGTCACGGTTTTTCCATAAATTTAATTTGCACACGCGCGTTTACGGTAACTGCTTTTTTTTGTTTTTGTTTTTTTTTTTTTTTAGTCTCTCGACGTTCGTGCGATAATTAACAATATACAAATGCGCATATAATTACATCTCATTTAATATAAATACTTGGTACACAATTATTACACAATATAATATACAGTGTTAATAATAAGACGTAATAATAATTCGAATAGTCTTGTATCGCGTTGCGTTAACCGCAGTAGACTAGAAATCGCGCACGTAGCAGAGTAAAAGTCGGACGCCAATTATGACTTTCCGAAAAAAATTTTATTGTTTTATTATTATTATTTTTTTTTTTTTTTTTTGTGTATACATAATATTATTTATATATAAATAGACTGTTTAGCGGCCTTAACATCCTAACCAGTAACAACGAAAACGAGTGAAAAAAATATGAACTCTGAAAATCTCGCTGCTCGGCTTTACAGTTAATTAAGTTAAACTGCACATACTCCCCTCATCAGACCTGCAGTTTTTCTAAGGTCTCAGTCTTTTTCCTCTCTCAGGTTCCATCTTAAACTCTTTTTCGTGCTATTGTGTTTCCCCTAAATTCTGTTCCTATCACTTTTTTTTTTGCTTTTTGCACAGATGATTCTTATCTGACGTCCAAATCGAACGAATTTCAATCTTAATCAAAATTCTATCGACATTTATTTCAATTTTTTTTTTTTTTTTTTTGTACGCATAAAACTATGTATGAATGCAAACGGTTACAATAGATAGGTAATAGAAACGGGACGAACGAAGAAGCTATTAAATATTGTAACAATACACGAGTATAAAGAATGGAAGCAATCTGGAAGATAATAATAATTTTTGTAAGAGCCCTCTCCGCTTACCGGCAGTGTTCACTAATCTAAAAATGAAGAAGCTTCCATTTATAAAAACAATTTACCTGCGGATACTTTTATTCCGTTTTGAGTTTATTCGAGATAATTACGTTGGCCATTTCGCAAAAACCAATTTTAAAGACAAAACATAAAGAATATGTAAATTACATCGGCAACATGCTATGTTCTTATCTCGGTAATGATTTTGTGTGCACACACATAATGTACCTAAGATATATAATTTCGATTATACGAAAAAAAACACTATGTGTTGACAAAAACCAAGGTGTAAAATATTTTTTTTTGTGAAAGTACAATAAACATAATATTACTATCTTCATGAAAACTGGAGATAGTGTGTGTTCCGTAATGTCCGTGACAATCATATTATCATAATTTAAAAACAGCGCAACTATAATTATAATAGTGTCCTAGTTGAAATTTACTGACTTATAAAACAAAATAAAAACGAGCGTTGAAAAATCTGCTACGACGACGGAACTTCTTTTCAATATTTACAATTAAAATATATCGTACTTAACGTTCAAAAAATTATATTCGGGATGAGTAGTTTGAATTTTTTTTCCCCGAAGTCTTTCTAAAGCCGCGCGGACATACATAATAATATCACACTCACAAGACGAATATTTTTCTCGTAAAAGTTACGATCGGCAGATGCGCCCGCACAACGGCCTCTTACGAATAGTCTTACGTGTCCCTTTGCGTGGCGTTCGAGTCGTAGTGAATTCGTATTTTATAACACATGGGCAGCTCCAGAGACATAGTTGGGGGGGAGGGGAAGGGCCAAGTCATAATCTTCAGAAAAATGTGGACATTATAAAATGTTTTTTTTTTTTTTTTTTTAATATAGTTTGTAACAATATACATCTTTTTAGAAATACGGGCTTAGGAGGGGACCGCGACCACTAGCTCCTCCCTCTCTGGAGCCGCCTCTATTTTATAATTGGCGTAGAACGATATCGCAAGCCGCCGGTAGCAGTGTGACGAATTATTACAGCGTGTGCATAATAACCGCGAGTGCAAAATATTATAATACAATTAGACTAATAGCATTTAAAGCCACCGGATTTATGGTCGGTGTAAGTTACTCGGAATAAATGCCAGGTTAAGGGCCGTATCGGATTTCGGGCTGAGGCGACGTTATAGACGATACTGTTCTTATTATCGTCGTGCAACACAAACATCCCGCGAGGAATGGCGTAGTTTCGGGATTTCCGTGGTGGAGGTGGTCGTCGTCGTAACCGATACGTATCGCGTTTCACACGCACACCGAACGCAGACGTAGAACCGCGAAACGTCAAAAAACAAAAAAAAAAAAACCGTAGTACGCGATGTCTATAATCGCCCAAAAGCGGCGTCGCGGACATGTCCCGTCCGAATTATTATTAGTATACGTAGCCGGTGGTCGCGGCGGACGAAACGAAATGCGACGTTTGTACATCGTCGTCGTCGTCGTCTGTTGCGAAATCGTAAATTTTAACGTGCCCAACAGCAAACATAACGACAATAATATAATTATGTGTACATGGAACGTCCCGCCACGCAGTCCGGGACGGTGATTTTGTCAACCGGGTTATGTACCAGAGATTTATCGCAAATAAAAAAAAAAAATATATCGCAGAACGCGACACGAACAAAAAAACGCGTTCGGCCGTAACATTTGCGCGCTTCGTACGAGTGTGTCTTAGACCGCATAATGTACGACGCGCCGCACTTATATACACGCATATGAGTTTCTGCGTGCGCGTAACACGTACTTTATAATATAAAATACGGTATAATAATAATAATGTATGGTATAAGATACGTGGTTACATAATATTATTTATTATGAACGTGACACACGGTCTGGGACGGTGTTATTAGACGGACGAAAATATTACATGTCACATTCGTATAGTGTGGCAGTCTCGTTTCGTTCTATTTCGTACAATGCGATTTTTCGTTAGTACAACTACACTATCGTTACATATTAGCATATATTATATTATCTCGCTTTTACCGAATCTAACCATAATAGTGGCGTCTAACATAACATATATATATATATATATATATATGTTAATAGTTATGATAAGAGACGGAAAACAAAATAAATGTTGTTTTAATTATAAAATAATTATTAGTTATTACGTCCACCATCAAAAATCTCATATCGTTGAAATAAAATTACAAATTACACATTTCAGAACAATTGTAAAGGTAGTGAAATTAAATTTACAAGCTGATTTTTTCCAATTATTACTAGTTATAACGACCGGTAAACGCCCAACACTAAAAATAATAATAAGTATTATTCAATTTAACCAAACTTATTAATTAATTAAAATTTATCACTATAAATTGTTAAATATTCTGGAAGATTCTCATTTGCCAAGTACTAATATATCTTTTATTATTTATTATAACAAACGGTATTCGCAAGCCACAAAAAAGTATGTTTGTGGATTATGTATTATATATTATACTTTATTTTATAAACCGATATTGAAAGTAGAATCAATTTTATATTTATTATACACAAAATTTTATAGTAAATATTTGTTTATGACATAATTTCTAGGCTCGTTTTATATTCGGATACATTCCTATTAATAACATAAAAATTAATAATCGCTTAAATGTAAAAATCCGGCTATCCGCTATTAAAAAAAAAAAAAAACTATTTTTGGTTACGGTTACAGTTCAAATAATCGTTGGTTTTTAATCTAGATTTGGACAACTGGTATCTTATTTTACTACTTCCACGCTTTTTGTGGTTAAAATAAATCGTTAAAACTGCTTAATAACTCGTACGAGGTTATATTAGCTTCGGATTCTGCGATAAAATCATATCACTATGTTAAAATATTATTATTAGAATGTATGTATTATATACTTAATAACATAGACTAAAATATAGTATTATACTTTCTAAATTCGGTTAATCGAACTTCTATAGTTGTGCGAGTCGCCGTCAGTCCATTGTTTCCCACCGATTTAAAAAAGTATATTATAGCGCGATAAACCAACTACATATAGCGATATTCTCTACCTAGCGTTCAATTATTTTAGAAATAATTTTACTTCCACCCCCACCAACCGTTTGGTTTACTTAGGTATGCTCAGATCATAAAATACTCATACTAGGAAAATATTTATAAATTTAGTTATCAGTTAACATTTTTTTTATATTACAGAAGAAGTATTATAGTATAGTAACAGCTTGTAGATGATTTTAAGAAAATAATAATATACAGTTTAGGATGTAGAGCGCATATTTCAGTGAAGTTTTTTTTAGTATAATACGAGTATATGATTAATGACCACTTTTAATATGGTAATATATATGTTATATATTACATTAAAAAAAACTGCACTAAAATATTCACACTGCATCCTTAACTAGGGTTATTGACATTCCAATTATTTAACATACAGCTTATATTATACGCACTTAATTTTAATGCATGTCTCTCAAATAAAGAGAAATATTTTAATTTAACTCATTTGTTATTATTTTTATCATAAGAACCATTCCAAATCGTTTTAAAAATGTTTAACAATGATCATAGAACCCTGCAGTTAGAGTATTAAACCCAAAACTTGATAAAAGTAGTCTGTTGTTTACAGAAATTTTATTGTTGCACTATTAACAACACTATAAAAAATTTAATTGTTTTTACCATTAAGTCATTTATTTATATTTTCAAATTACAATACAATAAATTATTTTTAAATATACTTTTTTTTTATTGTATCTTTATTATAATTATGAGTGTTAAACGGTTATGGGTTCGTAGCGCTTTCAATAATCGTATTCACTTTTCGGTAAATATTATACTTTTAAATATAGACACGATTAGCATTATAAATCTTAACCATTAAAGTTATAAGCCAGCTAACTTATTAAGTGCATCAAGTTCACTAATTTCATTTAAACTCAACAGTTTACATTTTTTACGTAATAATAAATTATTTTACTGCACTTGTGTCATTTATGTCATATAGCTATTGTATACTACAATACAAGTCATTAAAATAACTGTAAAAAAATAATGTATTTAATATTAGTACATTATAAGTTTGGGTTTGAAGTGAATAAAAAGAAAAACGGGTATATCCATTAGTAAAATCACTGTAAAAAAATCAATAACTATATCGAGGACAAATAAAAGATATTTTCAAGCCTTAAAAGCAATTTTTATAGCACATTTAATAGGCTGCAGTTTAATAGCTGATATAAACTGTTATAGGCACGACTCTTTAAATATATTCGTATTTTACTTATAAAATTATAATAATTAATTGACAATTATTTCATAGTGTGCTTACAAAAAAATTATTTTTTGTCTTACGACGGTTCGTTTGCAATTGAATACTGTCGATTAACTATTAATAGATATTTAAAAATGGCAATCATTATAATATTATTATTAAAAACAAAATTATTTTATGTGTATTAAACATATTTTTTTTTTTTATATCAGTCATAACATTAACGAGTACGCAATATTATCGAATATTCACGTAATACAACATTAAAACTGAGAAAATCAATCTTATACAAATTTAAATTGGTAACCTATTTTAAAATGCTTTTAATAAAAACCAGAAAATAGGCATTTCCATTAATGATAATAGTCTAAGCAATTAAAAACTCGTCCTGTCTTCAATATTTTTAATAACCATTCAGGAACGGAGAAAATAAAATCACCATACTTTGAGCGTGCTAAGACAATGGGTTTAATGTATATTGGTATAGTGCAAAAATGTACACTTAATAATGTCTTACAATGCCTCATCCAGTCATTGTTTCAATTCAAAACGGTTTTCGTTCCTTTTTACCCGCATTAGTTGATGTATAATATATATACGCATATACCTATGCACGTTTATGCTAGTGCAACATCATTGTGTATCGAGTCTCGAGGCGTGTATACTTTATAAACGATTCCGTCGTCCTTCTTCAAATGTCTCAACATTTGGTTCCAAAATAAAACCATCCCTGACGAATGGCTGAACATCGCAACTTTCAAAAATAATAATTAAACCTGGTACTTTTAACCTTTAAACGAGAGGCAATTACGAGAGTTTTGTCATTATTTTTAATGGCCCTGAAGCATATAGTTTAAACATTAAGGATTCAAAGAGCCAAACCATCAAATATGTCCTAAAGTTTGTCTCTACGAGAGCTATAAAACTTATAAAATTTGATATTTTTTATTTAGATTTTGATGAATCGGATAAATAAAACGTTCTTAGAACATCGTTTAATTTCTTTATCATTAAAAACGTGATTCCTCGAACATTTCTAACTATACTGCTTTATCATTTAGATTTGTCAAATAAAAAAAATATTACGACACTGTTATTGGATTAATTTTATCATTTGAGTAAAATTAGAACTTGGTTAAAAAATAGGCTGAAATAAATGTTTTCGTTTTCAAACGAAATGCCCTCAAATTCCTTTAAAATCTTTCATTTTTTTTCACGAGTCATGCGTCTCACCAATTTACTTCTTGTCAAGCTTGTGACGTTAGTATTCGTTTGAACTCGTTTCTAAGGAAACGAGTTTTCTATCGTCTGATATCGGCATCTTTAACGTGACCTCCAATCGATGCAGTTAAACTAAGTTGTACGAACTACTAACTGTGTAGTGCACTGGAATAGTGTAACTCAAAAGACAGTTTATTGTAATAAATAAAGTTGATGTTTATAACGAAAATATTTCGTCACAAAATAAAACACAACCGACTACTCAAATGAACACTAATTCATCACCTAAAATTTTTGAATTTTAAGCTTTACGCGAACGAGGAACAGTACTTACGGATGATTATAGACCATTACGAATAATTACAAACTGCCTCCGGGACCAATGGCCCAACGAATCATGTCCGTGCAAAGGAATACGGGAATTGGCATAATTTAGAAATATGACGAAAATTTCCGAATTTCTCGCGTTATAATATCTAGCATAATATTCCCACAATCCTCTCGTATTGTACAATAACTAAAATAAACGTAACCAACGGTACATCACATCGTCGTTACTCCGAGACGCCGTGAAACCACAGTCAATAGTAGTTAGTGGTTTTTCCTGATGCCATTTACGGCATCTCTTACACGATAATTTACCAAGCCGATGAGAGTCGTCATCTGTGACGAGGTCTGTGAGCGATGACGATATAGTAGTGCACGTGGTGAGAGAAATTTTGGAGATTGTCGTTTCGTACGATTCCTTTTTCGTCGAGTGTGCGACGAAACTACGCGATTAGTCAGATCCCGCGATGTACCACACATTCAATACCTGCACGACTGATGGTATACACACTATGATCGTCACACATATTTATCGGCCACATATGTTGTCAACTGTTTGGTGTGTCCCATATAATATTATGTCATGTTTGTAATCCAGCTCGACCTACGATTAGCACATACTTTTATACGAACGTATCCTGTTTCGTGTAATTCGATAGTGGTTCACCACATATGTGTATCGTTAAATTCAATAGTGTTGTAAAGTGTATAGTAATAGCTTATCATATCAACGTAAAGAAAGAGCTCTAATGTGTGTACTTAAAGAAGCCAAACGCTAATGGATATAGCGAGTAAAAGATGAAAATATTATAAGGCGATGAATTTCGGATAGTGTACTGCCACCAAACAACAAAATACATAACAATAACTTTAAAAAAATATCAAAACTTATTTATAAAATTCAGTTGAGTAATTATTATATTAATTTTGATCATCAAAAGTATATAGGTACGACTATTAAATATCATGTGTATACTTGGTCATTTATATCACTTAATTTCATTGGACATCGACACTGTTAAATTAAACAAACGTTTTGTATGATTTTTTTAACATAAACATATCTATGTATAACTAATACATAATTAGTATTACGTAAATCATACTCGTATTGTGTATCACAGATTTTGAAAAAACACAATAAAAAAAATCGCACCAGACACATGAAATAAATATTTAAATAACACGAACAAAGTTTGATCGATACGGATGACGTAACGATTAATAACAAAAAAAAATCGTTTTTATTTTCTAGTCTTTGCGACAATGTTCTCCAACAGGTATAGTGAAATCGGTGTACCTGCAGATGTATGTGTGTGTAGATATATAATACGAACGGAAAAAATATTCGCGTTGGCGTTAAATCGAGTGTTCTGCAAGGTCATTATATATAAATATAAATATATTATTAGGCGCCTATATAATATTTCTCTGTTGTTCCTAATGATATCCTTTTATCTGTTCTTCCGCGTCACTCTATAGTTGTTTGCTAACTCAGAGGTTTTTCAAACGAATATGCGTACCGACGACGATATAAATACATTCAATCATTCATATATACCAACAATAAGTTTTCAAACGTGAGTAACCCTGTTAATTTCATATTTCACAAAGCAGTCAGAACTACAACGTATACAAACGAAGTGTATTACATTTTATTTTTTAATGTTTACACGTTATGTACACGTATAACGTATCATTTTAATTAATTATTAATGTAAATAAGACATAAGAGATGGATACAATCATTTTGGTGTCTCAAACAATAAAAATAATATCGTAAGAACCGAGGTAGTACAGATAAAATAATTCTCGTAAGCGATTCACAGTTTTTTAATTAAACCGTGCATAATAGTTGCAACAAACGTATTACGCTACAACGCTTCGTAAATTATTACGCGACTTCAAATATATTATATTTCTTTCATGTAGGTACGTCATTCGTGTAATGGATTAAACAACATTGTAAGATGATGCTATTGCAATAATAGGTATTACTTTGTATTAAATGTACGAAAATATACTAATTATAGTGTTTTGATCTTAGTATAAATCGAATTATTTAAACATTTAATTGGAAAAACTATTTTTAATTTTCGTATACTACTGACTTTTTTTACATTCTTTTATTTTTTTCAACGTTTAGTAAAGAATCCCGAGGAAGAGGAGAAGTTACAAACTTGAAAATGACATTACTATTTCGGGTCAAAAAGAGTATGGCAACTGGCAAGTATATTCATCATGAACTTTCTTAGCTGTAAAAACTAATTTTTCATACAAACTCTAAACCATTTTTATGTATTTACAAAAGTTTATTTGCACCGAGCTTCCATTAGAGTAGCTTGTCTGTTATACTTTACGTAATGATTTGTTTAGAGAAACCTTACATAACTGAAACTCAAGGTACTATTTTTACTTAGTCGATACCATTAAATGCTTACCTTACGTTTCACGATTTATAAAATATTTAATTACCTATGTATTCAATTTTTAATTTTTCCTTTGTTTTTTCTCTTTATAAACCAACATTTCCTTTTTTTCTTTTGTGTAGCCTTTGTGGGTGCCATTATTATTCTAATGCTGTTAAGGCGTGCAAAATATTATAATCTATATACTGCAATGGAATGCAACTTAACGGACACCTGCATATAATACGTATAACTCACTCAACGAGCAAAATGATAAAGTCCCGCAAAACTATATCGTATTTCGATTTAAAGTATTTCAATCCGTATCTATTGTGGATATGGACAGTAATATTCCCCACCCCATATCTTGATAACGGATAATATTTTCAGTTCAAACTCAAATATAATTGCATATATATTATGTAGGCTCATACTACGACCGATTATATGTTATATTCCTACATCGATATCGTTCACTATATTAACTATGTATGTATATATATATATATACATGTATTAATATATATGCATATATTAATATTTATTATTGAGTTTTTTTTTTCATAAAATTTCAATATTTTTATCAAATAGATACGTATGTGAGTTTGACTAAAAAAATAATAATCTTTTCTACAACGGTCAACGGACACCTGTCTGTGTTGGTTTTACTGTATATAATATATAACGTTTTTACTCAATATTTATTTCATACCAAAACTATTAAAGAGTCGTATAGTATATTATTATTTAAAAATTTTTAAATGCAATCTAGTCATACCATCACATCACGTTGTTGTTAATAATCAATGTTGTAACACGGCGATCCGTATATGCAATATCACTACAGTCGTGTATATAAACGCGAAAATACTCAAAATAGTGTCTTTATCATAAGTCATAATATTGTAATTCATAATATTTTTATTTTTCACTTTATGCCAATAATTCAATTATCAATAAAACAAGTAATAACTGAATTATATATCGATAACCATTTGTAACATTATGGGCGTTTTCATAAACGTAACACACAGATACAATTCGTATTGCTCTCATAAAATGTAAATATGTAAAATATAGTATTATGAACACTAAATTTATAATAAAGTCGCGTACAGTAACAAACTACAATAAATAATAATTTGCTGGCTCATTTATTTTAGTTAATATTATTACTGTACATAAAAAAAAAAACAAAATTACTAAAATATTATCTACGTCATAATATTATGTGTACAAAATACGTTTTAACCATTACGATTTTTAATGCATGTTTAAAACTTACGAAAGTAAATTTTTATTGCTTAGATGTTGCACAATTATTGAATAAACAGATACGTATATAAGATTACAAACATTCTCGAAACACATGATACCGATTTGATAGACTGCTATAATTACGTTTATTATGTTAATATGTAAGATTTAATTTTAGATCACGCACAGTAGATTGTTTTTTTGAATAACATATAATTATTTAAGATGCACACATGCTTGTCAATAATTTAATATAATAAAACGCTTTAACAGTGAGTGGCAATATTATAAATCAATATCGTGATTTCCCAAACCGTCTGTAATTATGCTGTGCACGAACGAGCCGTTTGAATTGCACTTTTATTGTTTTTGGTGCGTCAGAAACAAATTTACGTTTTTGCCATAATTCTTTGTATTGTTATGTACGTCATCCGTACGGAGAAAAAAAATGGTTCATAACGAATCCGCACCAGAGCACAATTCTCTGGGTCCTATAAATATGCTTTCAGAATAGTATTATCGATTTCGCACGAATCTCGTAACTCAAAAATATCAGATTCACTGTGGATAGTCCGCATATTGCGGAGACAATTTTTTCGTAGTTTTGTTTCGCATAGCGTGCATAATAATGTATCGTCGAAATTACAATCACGGACAATGGATCGCATACGTTTCGCCATTGTTAGCTGTCCCATTCAATATTATCGTTACCTTTTTTCCCGGACCTCTCTTACGCCTTTTTTATTATTATTATTATTATTATTATTTTTAAGCTCCTTTCACCGTTACTTATACAAATGTCTTTATGAGGTTGGTTTGCATGGTTCCGCGTATCACAAGCGTACCTTAAAAAGACAAATAAAATATTTATACATATACAGAATAAATACGTACGCCGTCACGTAGACGCTATAATACGTCGTAACAAAACAAACATGCGCGGATCTCGATTTTCGGAAAATATTGTGCGCCCGCTAAATGCGACTTCCGGGAAAACCCCGTGGTCGCATTATATAAAATGTTATAAGCCCTGTGCGTTTTACGAACTCGGTCGACGGGTGACTTCTCCCTTCGAGAAATCCAGCTAAACTTAATCCTTACACATCACTTGAGAGCTCATCGTTCAAAAATCGTAAAGATTGTTTGATTCAAATTAAAAAGTTAAAAAAATCTGAAATAAAGTGAGAAATACGCGTTAATTCTCTCTAACCGTACAGCCCGAACGAAGGTATTTAGTCGGTCAACGATAAATCCTATCCGAAGGATTTCAAAGAATGTGCCAACTCAAGAACGTTTATTGATGTCTTTTTTTTTCCATCAGAAAGATGGAGTCAGTTTGAAATTTTACAAGAAAGCGCGCCGAAAACACCGAATGACATTTCAAGCCAATCCCATTCAATTGATGTGGATTGAAATACTCGCGTACAAAGCGGATGTGATTCGATTATTTATTTTATACAGGAAGCGTCGCCGAAAAAGTTTGCA
Source organism: Pentalonia nigronervosa (assembly GCA_014851325.1). NCBI lineage: Eukaryota > Metazoa > Arthropoda > Insecta > Hemiptera > Aphididae > Pentalonia > Pentalonia nigronervosa. The sequence continues at coordinate 41,942 of JACXSJ010001663.1, read as the reverse complement.
ACATATTTTTTGAAAGACACGCGTTCACATTACACAAAGTGCGCCATCGCATTTTCGTTGAACCAAAATAATAACGGACAGATATTATATTATCGTGGACTCGCTCTATCGTAAATTTATATATAAGACTTTTATTCTTTGAAGCAAAACAGTCAAAAACGTGTACTCGAGTTAAATACATTTAAAAAACAACATGCAATCTATGAATTGTATAAGTCAGCTTACTTTGGTGAAAATTCACAGTTTACAATTCCATTTCACACTTATGTATCCAGTGAATCTAATCCAAACTAAGTATAGATAAATAGCATTGATTATGCGAACAAAAAAAAAAAATAAATAAATAAATAAATCCGTGTGATTCAACCTGAACTGTTATACTTTAAAAATTAAATTCTATTTTTAATTATATCGTATTAAATTATGTCCACTATTAAACATTATCGCGCTGTACTCGGAGAATAATAAATTCATTAGTCGGACCATTACATTGGGTTCAGAAATATTTGCCTTACAATTTTAAGTTTCTCATCAAACTGATTTACGTGTATCACATAACAACCGAATGCCTTTGCCACCGCTCACGTACGTGATTCGTAATTGTCGCGATGCGCACAAAAGTTCTGCGAACTCGCTTTGGTTCGAGAGGCTTTTTTATTTTCTTCAATAACAGCGGTGTAAAAACATGTTTTAGTTAATTTTTTACGACATTTAACGGTTTTACGTATTTAATTGCTAAACACAATTTAAACTCTAGAATTGTCGTTGTATATTTACTTGATATAATGGAAGTAAAAAAATATATATTGACATTTGAAATCTCGGTATCTACGATAAAATTCAAATCATATATAATTAATATTATTCGAGTTCAAAATTAAATAATATATTACACATTAATTATTTGTTAATAAACCCCAACAGTTTAAAATATGCAATTATGTTAGTGAAATATATTATTGCTTTATTTTATTTAAGGTAACGCGTAATTAAATAATGTTTTTTTTTGTTTTATAAAATAATTTATTAGCTTAGAAAATACCAAACAGAATTAATTTACGTTGCGTTTAATATAATATCAAGGTATGATTGAACACATAGTAAATTAATTCTTTAATTAAAAGTTTTCTGAACCTATAATAATATTATTGACTCATAATAATCGATTTGTTATAATTATATTTCAGAGATTTCGTATTGAGTTTTATAATTTAAGACTATCGCGTATAATTGTTTTATATTTATAAATATGATTTTTACATAAAAGACTTAATCGTCTCATACGAACTAATTAAGTAGGTAGATAATTGCATAGAATAATAAAAATCAGTCAGGTTTATTGGCATACGGTGTATATAAGAGCCAATGAACGTTTCATTAAAAGAAAACACAAATAACAAGATAAAAATTAATATATTTGTATATATATATTTATAAATAGCTTTAAAAGACTATGGTTTTGTATAATAAATACATAAAAAATAAATTAAACAATTAATTATAATTCGTATGGTTTATTCAGAGTCATATGAATTCCACAAAAATGAAACAGGTAGGTATTGGAAAAAGAAACCATGCAATGGCTCATTTCAATGTAAATTAGTTTATTTTGTAACAAAAAAACGAGGTTTAAACCCGACACAGAGTGTTTCCCTAAGATAAGTTACTTAAAGTTTTCATCACAAAAATTAGTTTTCATGATTAATAACTCGTATTTGTCGTGAATGAAAATGTACATATTAATTGGTGAATACTCAACCGAAACTCCACTAGATCTGTGTTGATTTCAATATTTAAGTAATTTGGATTATATTATATTTAATTTAGCTTATCAATTTTATATTATCTATAATCCAAGGGTTGAACATCTAAGTACTGTTAATTATATTCAAATTTACTAAATAACTAATGAGTTCATATGGTGTAAAATGGAATATTAATTGTATGCTATTAATAAAATAGAATATATATGTATAATATTAGTTCAATTTTATATAGTTATTTAAGCTATAAATATATTAGTTTTGAATAAGATAAATTGTAAATAAACATATTATAAGTCTGTCTGAAGTACTTGGCTAATTTTTCATAAGTTGTAAAACTATATTATAGTTCAATGGCGTAAAAATTAAAATTATGTTGAAGAAACGTTTGATTTTTAATGCAATTTTATTTTTATAATACAGTTTTAAAGTTGTTTTAATGCAATAAAGTTTGAGACTTGTTATAACGATAACGATATATTCACTAATGTAAAATAGATTATAAATTATATTATCAACAAATATTTATTTATGTCAATAGTCACGTCAATGATGAACTTTTATATTAAAATATAGTTAAATTGAAATTAATAGACTTATAAAATGACTTACTATTTGCATAGTTTTACTCTATATACCAAATTGTACCATTATATATTATAATAAATTACTTGATATACGATAAGTATATTAAACAAACTTCCTGTATCACGATGAAAATAAAACCAAATTAAGGTTTACCAAATCCTATTCAGCTGTCGATAATGTGTACGAAATTTTATCCAGCGCTACACAATACGGACAAACTATAATTGTTCACCCATAATTAAGTTCAAACCACTTATATATACTGTGAACTACGTAAGAATTAACATTATAATATTATGGAATATATATATTTCTAGATCTAAAATATATTAAATTTTTTTTTTTTTTAATTATTTATTTATTAATATGACTTCAACATTACAGTCATTAGTTGAGAAAAAAAAAATTTACATTACATTAATAAAAATACTGACCATTGATCATATATGCAAGTAAAAGTAATAATAGTGATAATGACATTACATAAGTGGAATATTTAGATTTGATTGTATACAATTTTTTTTTTTTTAAGGAAATACATTAATAATTTAATATTTTTTATAGATATAATATCTTCAATTTTTATTGGCCGAGGTAAGATTTTTCTTTCTTCAGCTAAGCATGAGTATTCAAGGAGGAGGTGTTTTATAGATATTAGAGATATGTTGCAGAATTCACATATGGATCTTGGTTCTTTTTTTATTAGGTGTACGTGAGTGATGTTTATGTGGCCGATTTTTATACGTGACCATATTGTTTGTTCTCGTTTTGTACAAGATGCAGCATACGGGTTTTGAGTCAAAAGTGTCTTAATTTGGGGAAGTTTATTAAAAATATTTTATTATCTAAATCTGTAAACTCGTTAAAATGAAATCAGAATATAATGCAAACATAAACCTGGCCGTTCAAGTAAGATGAATATTTTTGACGTTTTTAATACGTATCGAATCAATGCAGCATGCAACACATTTACATATTTTTAGTTTCATTTGGTCTCATATAATAAATAACAGTCCTTAAATAGTATCACTAAACCTGACTAAATTAGGTTATGGTAAGTTACACTATTAAAATAGATAAATACTATAATATGTATAATTCTATCAAATGAAAAAAAAATGAAAGCTATGAAATTCTAATATGAATCAAATTTAAAATTTTTACTAGAGTATGAAGTGTACCTAATATGTATTTCCTTCATAGCCCATTTTCGTTTTTTACCACGGAATCACACTATGTTCAAAGCATAGAATATCCATCGCAAAAATTTTGATTTTACCGTGTGCACATTATTACAAGTAGATTACACAGGCTTTAAATTTGTTGATTACACAATCAATGATAACCGTAATACACATGTTGTCCACGTAAAAATATTTATCTTGCACAAACTTTAGATTTTTCAAACCTTTTCTTAAAAACTCAAATCATTATTTTAAGTAATAATAGAACATAAATTGTTTGAATAAAAATATTTATTGATGTTTATCATTTTTAATTTGTATATTATAATACCTATACACGTTTCACATATAAAAAATTTAAATTAATTCTAAAATATTATTTTCACAATTTTTGTTCTTCTGTGACTTGAAAAATTATTTCAGCTTTTACGAAAAGGTTTAAAAAAATCAAAAGTTTACACAAAATAAATGTTTTTGTGTATACAACGTGTGTAATAATGTGCATAAGGTAAATAATATATTTGAATGAAGTGCAAATTGGTGGTCAAAAAAAACGTGTAATGTTCTTCTAATGTGCTTATGGTAATTGTAAAATGAAGATTTTTGAGTGGGACATTCCCGTTTGAATATGGTGTCATTACCGCCGTGAAAATGAAATGGGCGGTGGAAGGAAAAATAAACACAATCAGGAAGAGCAATTCAATATCCAAAAACACATAGTTAAACAAATTTAATTTTAGAATCTGTTTGATGTTAATTTTGAACAACTTTAATACGTCATTTAAAAATTACAAATTTGTATAAATTTTAAAACATTTTGAGTAACTTCAAACACATTTATATAGTCAACTCTATAAAAACCTAGTATAGACGTACACCATTTACTAGACGCAAGGATTTTTCTTTAACTTTAAAACACATCTTATTTATAACATCCACATTCTTTTTGTAACACCAGGGACTCTTTGGCCCAGACTAAACCTATAAGGATGTTCACAATTTGTGACTCGCAACTTTTTATATTTATCACATTTTTCTTCGTCTTATTAACTGTTTTAATTTTATTTATCTACTGTTTCTACCACTATTCTTTATTCAACTTGCTATAAAGTAGTATTTCTAAAATTCTTCATAAATATTGGAAATTTCTGATTGTAGTTGTAATTAGAATATTTCGAATTAAAATATTATTAAATTAATTTTTAATATTCGACAAACTGATTTGTTGAAAGCCGTATCCGTATTACTATTTTATTGTGATATTTATAATAGAATGGACTAAAATTAAAAATTATATAACCATTACAAAAAAAAAAAAAAAAACACCTGATGCTAACCATTTACAACTTTATTAATTAATCACTAAAAAAGACTCGAGAGTTGAGACATGAAATATGGACTTCGTATATGCTATGTTTTGGATATTATTTTATTGCAATTAACATAAAATGTACAGAACCTACCAATTAATTTTATTTTATAACTCACATAAACGTATATTCCCTGCTTATTAAAATAACTAAATCGTTAGTTAAACTAACATTATTGTAGATAGTAGATATTATATTTAAATAATGTATCCGTATTATTTTAATTCAATAAATAGTTTCAAAACTGTTTCCATGCATCTTATTTCTATAAAAACATATAAAAACAATTCGTCATAAAAAATATATAAAAAACCTCATTGAGTAAGTGCTGTTCATAATATTGCACGCACGTTTTTGTATTATTATAGTGTTATTAACAGTCTAAAATGCAGTTCAGTGAAGCATATTGCTAATATTATTTCAGTAAAAACACTTGCTTGTATGTGCAGCACATTGAAAACTGTTTACAGAATATTATATGTAAAATGCGGCCGCGGCACCTCAGCTATTCAATAATACGCATAGCAATTTTTATTTATTTTTTTTTTTTTTACGTAATTTATTTTTCTCGATTCAAAATGCTATAACATATATTATATAAAGCTTGAACTCCCGCGATGCGTGTAATTTATATACTATCCTTATTCATATTTTGTCGTACGTGTGTTTTTTCACTTATTTATAATTCAATATTTTCCGCAGCGCATATTTGCCACGGGTGTAGGCGAACATTAGAACATAAAATAGAAGATAAAGAATAATAGACCGAATACAGATGTTATGAGCCCGAGCAATTTACCGGAAGTATAATACGAATTCTCTTTACGAGAAAAAAAATTCTATACGCATGGGGTAAGGGTCTTTAATTTAACACAGACACATATAGTTTAAAAGATGAAAAACTTTTTGTAATTGCAACTCAACTACGCGTATATACAACGCATAAAAAATGCACGTGGTTTACGGAAAAAAATAACTGTGGCTAACGTTAAATAAAATATTGACTAAAAACGACGTGGTTTATCTCTCTTTTTATATCTATTTATTAATGAAACGATGTACAGCAAAATCACACTCCCTCGTAGCTGCTATTGGTATAAGCTGATACGTTTAAGTTAATATTATCGTTAATATTGTTTGGAAATGAACCATTTTTATGAAAAATTCAAGAAAAATTTTTATAATTTTATATTCAATATGAAACATCTTGATTCTCGGGTATAAATAAAATATTGAACCGCATATATAGTTCAACTAGCCATACACTTATATGTATGCGCACGGTTTAATACTAATTTGTGTTAAACATCAATTTTTAATTTCGCTCATAAAATAATATACATTTTATATTCATGTAAAAACTACTGACAACAAACGTTTATTAATATCAACCCATTACTGTAGAAATATAATATTTCTCTTATGAAACGATGTATTATTTACATAACTTATTTACCTAACAGTTATGTGTAACCATAAAGAAATACAAACTACAATTTATACGTAATTCTTTACATCTTTGGCGTATGTTAGCATTATAGAACTACTTTGAAACAAGTTTTTAGGGTAAAATAAGACAATACTCAAATATGTTGACGTGTCCTCATTTCTCACACAAGGAATATTTGACTTGTGGTTGGTTATATATAACTATATGGGCATTAAACATAATTTCAAACACATGTAACGTAACATTTTTATCGGTATTAAAAAAAAAAAATTAATTCTGATTTAAAAAAATATATATATATATTGAAATCTACTCTGTCTATGACTAAATATTTACATCTTTGATATTAAACAAAATATATATTAAAAATTAATTTTGCGTAAATAAATGTATTTCGTTGAAACACACGCGTATATAATGTAATATATTATATGTATTTCAATAATGTTAACCTAATGGGTTTTTTTTAACTTGTTAATGTGACGAATAAAATCACATAAGAACTGTTTGGAGTGTTTGAATATTTAAATAATATATAATTTAAAGACAGGTAACAACAGAATTAAAAGTTTGATAATTCATCGCTAATGTTTGTTAAATTTGTCACGTAAATTACGTTTATGTATAAGTAAAATATAACAATAAACATACTATGTTTGGTTTTCCTGTAAGGGACTGAAAAGTCTACACAAACATCTACGAATGCTTGCGGCGATAGTATGAAAAGCGCAGTAGGAAAATCGTGATAGGGGTATAATATACTGCCATATAAGCTCTGAATGGGAAAACTCTGGTCAAAGTAATTTTTTAAAAACAGATAAATAAGTTTTCAGTAGAAATTTAATCCTCGTGTGGACATTAGAACAAAATATAATAAATTAAAATTTATACAATGAATTAGATACATACACGCTTTAAGGCCAAACCGTGGGCATTTCATCGATCAATGATATTTGAATCTCGTTTTTGAGAAAGAATGGATTCATTTAAACAATAAATTTTTTTCTCTAAAGCGGGGTGCTGTAAAATAATTTTATATATATATATATATATTTTTTTTTTTTTTGCATACAGAATATTAGCTGAATTATAATGCCAAAACTGTGCAGTTTTTTGACGTCATCAATATATATGAATATGCATTTAGAAATATTTCGAATAGCCCTTGTGGGAAGTGGTCGACATGGGTGTCTGCAGAACGCGCGTAAACACGATAATATAAATTAGACACGTCAAAACCCAAATAGGAATCGTGTGGAGATCGACTAGATGCCCATTTCGTCGCCGCAGATTAACATCGGTGACGTGCAGTAATATTTCCTCAAGACTGACCTGTTTTGCGTGCTCCCATCGTGGCTGACAGCTTAACACGCCTGTCGGTGGCGATCGTCAATAGAGTTTATGGGCCGCGTGCCGTTCATACGTCCATAGCGGTACTCTCGATAAACGGTTGCCGCCGGTCCGGTTCGTTATTGTTCTGTGCGACTTTTGGGAGGGGAAAAACACGTGCAAACCGTTGTGCCGGCAGACCGTTGTGGCGGCGGTCGTCGTCGTGTTCGCGATGCGAAGCGGCGGAGTACTGAATCCACGGCGGCAGTCGAGCGGCGTGACGGCAGCGTCGCCGTCGTCGTCGTCGATGAAGATCGCGTGCCCCCGGCGGCGGCGGCGGAAAACTCAAATTTTTTTATTCCCTCGACCCGCCCGCCGGGCGAATAGTCAGGACGATAGGAAGACAAGAACCGAATGCAGCCCGACGGAAGGCCCCGCGAATCTTGACCGGAATTACTGTGGAGGCGGCCGCCGCGGTCATATCCTCTAGACACTAATATAATTATCCTTCTTCCAATCTCCTGCGCTTCGCCGTCTCAGTCCTTCGCATCCACGTCCTGCTCTTCGCGTTCTTTCTTCGTCATTCTGCTTCTTTTTTTCTTCCAATCCTAACACGACGTGTAAGCCTTTTATCGTGCCCTCATATCTAGGGGACTTGGAGAAATCAACGAATAACACGGTGTTTAATTGTTTATCTATCAGTGGAAAAAATCACATAAGAAAGTGATTTCATAATTTGTTTTATAACTACCACGTCTAGAGTTGCTTTCGTTTAAATATTTTGCTTTTATATTTTTTTATAACCCCGGTTTATTTACTATTTTTCATATTCGTTCTGGTTTTATTCGGCTAAATTGTTGGTATCGTCATGATGCAATACTACATTGAACGCTCAATACCTTGATAATTAATCAGCAAATCATTTATCCAGAATAAAGTTAATGAAACAGATACGATTGTTTATCAATAGTTTAATAGTAAAATTCTTAGGATAAACACAAATATTATTGTACTTTGTATGTTTTTTTCAAATTAAAATATATTAAAATATACATAATGTATTATACAATGAAATCATATTATTGTATAACTCCTTAGGGATAAAATAACACAAAAGTTCTTGAAAATACTGGATAATCTTTTCCCTTTCATAAAAATAGTAATAATAATAAAAAGATAATGCGTAAATATTGTAGTATTTTTATTTTCTCCTGTATGCCAATTATACCTCAAAAATATTTTATTCTGCAAAGTTTTCTTCATATTACTCGCTTATAAATAAAAATCAATCCTTTTAATTTTTTTTCAAGTTTCTGTAAATGTTTTTAAAAAGTATAGTTGTGTGTAAAAATTGAAATGTAATGTAGTAATATTCAATATAATCTATTATCAGTCGGATGTCAATAAATATAAAAATAACTGTAACATTTTGGTAAGCCTTTTAAAACTATATTAGTTTAAAAAAAATATATAAAACCATATTTAAAGAAAAGTGACAAGAATTTCATAACTAAAAAAAAAAACTCTTAAAAAATTGTTTTATTTTCATTTATAAAATCATAAAATCAATGTTTAAAATACCGTAAACATATTTCTCATATAATACAGAGTTAATAATAAACTCGTGAAGATTCAAATCGCATCTTCTTCTTTTTGGAATTATTTAAAAAATAATATTTTAAGGTATTATTATGTCATTGGATTTATTTAGAGAACTTCTTCAACTTAACACTTCTAATAAATGGATTTTTACATTTAAAAATTAACTATTCTAAAAAAAATGTAATAATAATAACAAAGTTTACAAAATTAAAATGAAACAAATACAAAATGTAAATTGAATAAATCGTTTAACAACAAACATAAAAAATATAATCTCAGACTGCAATAATATATTTAAGGAGATTTGACTGTGATGTATTTTTATTGTGTAATAAACAAAAATACATCCAATATAGGGTTAAATTTAATTTGCTGACTTATTTTAAGTAATAAACACGATCTTTATACACTATGATGAATGTACAGCTGCTGTATAGTGTACTAGAATAAATGAAAATATAGTATCATAAACATATCATTATGTCAGAGTCATCTTGAAATTATTTTAAAAAAAATAATATTTGTGAAATCAAAATCCAAACTTTCAACTTACAATTATTATTACAGTGCACCAGCGTTACTTTATTATACCACAATAATAATATATCATAAACAAAATATGTATTAAAATAATCTTTATTTTGAATATAAAATAATGTTAAATGATGCTGATGAGGTAGCTCTGGAGAATAAAAGTGTTCTTACTAGTTGTGCTGAAATGTACATTTTGAATCGCGCTGATGAACATTAATAATATATAAATTAAAAACAAATGTAGCATTTCAGTAATTTTTTTCATAACTTTGGTTTTACTCTTACATATTTCCGTGCAAAAAAAGTCAAACAGAATAACCGTAAACAGTTTTAAAGATTTAGATATTAAGGTACAAATTTAAACACTACATGAGATTCGATGACAATTTCAAAATATAATCGGGTTTACGTGTCATCAGATCAAAATATAGTTTTCAGTATAAAATATTTTTTCCATCAAAAATAAATAAATACCTTAAATAATTTAATTGTATTAATACAATATAAAATTATAAAACAATCTGTCATATTCAAAGTCATTTTGAAATATTTATTATACTGATGAAATTCATTTATATTTACATAGTTTTCGAATATATTTATGATTTAATAAAAAAACTTCCAATTACTTCCATAATGGTACAGAAAAATAAACTAAAATTACGTTTTAGCATATTAATCCTTTAGATTTAATTTACATAAAACAGTTAGTGAAGTAACTATTTAGAAACTTGTTGGGCGCCTGGGAGTCCTTACCATACTAAATTAGTTGTTTTATCGTGTTTACGTTTCATTAGGTTCCAAAAACGCAACTTACGACATACCAAGAAAGGTGTTTCTACACAAACTGAAATGCAATAATGTACAGCGACCGTAAGTCCTCTACTCTAAATATAGGAGTGACCTTTATGAATAATTAATCTAATAATTTAACGGTCTACAATGTTGACCTATATTACAGTAGGTAATAAAAGGTGGGTACGATAAAATTTAACCTTTTCTTACTGAAAGTTGTAATAACCAAATCGAAAAAAACTTCAATCAATAATTGAACAATATTAAAAATATTTTATTACAATAAGTTAAAATACATATCCATAATAAAAGAAAATATATGAAATTAATGTAAAACAGAGTATAAAAATTACCTTTGTAATATTTTATTTTTTATGTTAGTTTATAATATTTATATTAAGCATCATCAAGTAGATGGTCACGGCCATAGTTTGTTACATGATGAGGAACTACAAAAGAACCGTGGAAAAATAGAATTCTTGAATGTATTTTAACAAGAAGTAAAAAGATATCTGAATTAACATCAATACCTCACTTAGAAGCCACAAGATAACATAAATTTATTTTTAGTGTTTGAAAAAATATTAAGTCAAACCATTTAATTTCGAAATTTGTAAAAAAAAATGATATCAGCACGTAAAGTCAATAAAGAAAATATTAAATGAAATCTAATTATGAAAATGCGATTAGTTTTATTATTTTTTAGATTTATTTTTCGATAATTTTGAACACACGACTTTTCTAACAAACGATCTTTCTTACACTTGACATTCAAAAATACGGAAATTAAACACACGACCGTTTCAAATATTATTAACTTAAAAAAAAAAAAAATTGCGTTATTCAAAATCATTACAAAAATATCTAACAATTATTTTTAAAATTTTTGATGGTTATCTATTTAAGTTTTTTTTTTAATTTTTGAATGGCATTATACGACATTATTGATTTCATATTTCAAACTCGTTTAATAGTCGTGGATACAATAATAATTATTCAAAATCGTACAAAAAATAATGTATTCGCTGAAAAATTATTGTTATAAATATGGTATCATGTTATTCATTTTTAATGAGATTTAGCTTTGAAAACAAAAGTTGTAAGTAAATCATCTATCAACTTATATTTTTTTTTATTATTATTTGATAATTAGCATTTAATAAAATATGTTGTTCGTGTAATATGTAATGCAAAATAATTTAAAATATACATACATAATTGACAAAAACAAAATGTGTAGTTATGAGCATTTATTCTTATGCCAATAATGTGTCACTTAGTCAAAACCGTTATAGATACCATTGATCTGTAGATTGCAACACGATAACGTAGATGATACGCTGATGCGCGGGCAAAAACTTACGCTTAAGATATTTGGTTACTTAGAATCATTGTAAGTCGGTTTGGGATGTACCTCATAGGGTCGAGTGATGGTCTGGTGATATCGTGTTAACAATAAAAAAAAAAAAGTTAAATTGAAAGCCAATTTTTAGTGTCGATGATCACTAATCGGTCATAATACTTTAAACCCATGTGCGCCGTCGAAGTTCAGCTCACCGTTTCTGGAAATATTGTGAAATCGGTTTCAGACAATGTACCATATGATGTCAAAATAAAATGAGTAGTCGGCAAAGTATTGTCGTTTGACAAAACATTCGCATATTAAAATAGTTTGCAGATAAGCGATTACAATATTAATATACGTACGTATATAATGTACGTATAATACGGTTAGAAGAGCACCTACACAGAAATGTACCGAAATTGCCTATACATCACTCCGGTTAACGGATATAAACAATAATTAGTAGTCAATAATAATATTATAATTTAATGCCGGGAAACTCGCTCTGCTCTAAAAGTTTAATTTGGTAAATTTGAATTACATAATAATCATTAATCGATTTCCTCTTTATAAGTTCAATCGTATTATTTCTATGGTTAAGTTAGTTGGTTGGTTATAGTTAGGACTTTTTTTTTTGACACAAAAACTTCGAAACCGTTTTTAATAAAAGTTATATCGATTGATTATTTGAAACTTTGAGAGTGTTTATAGTTTATTTTTTCAACTCCCTGTAGTATACGGTATTACAGGGTGGCTCATACATATATTCAGATTTGGATCACAAAATTTGTATATTTTTTTTGTTTATTTAAATAACTGCCATTGGTTACAGATTGTAATTAGTAGAAATACGGCATGTACAATGCAAACCATATTTTAAAATCAAAAACTTACAAATACAATTGCAATGATTAAATTTATAATGATTTGCGATGACGATTCGCTTCCTTAATTCCGGACATACTTTTTATGTAAATACATAAAGACGAATTATACTAATCTTAACGTTAACGATATTGGATTTTCGTTAGGTTTTAAACATTCGTAGCAACTGTCTTTAGTCTAAAGTCGCCGCAACAGTAAAAAAGTTCCAGACCACCGAAGTAAGACCTGCAAAGCGATATAACCGGAACGTATATGTGAACTAATAGTACCGACTGGTACGGTCCGCCGAAGCGATCTATGAAAATGGTTAAGACTCGACAGCCGGGGAGGTGGTAAACGAAATTGGACCACGTCTGAGAATATTAAAAAAAGAATCAATAGTAATTAAAAAAATGTCTTTAATGCCTGCAATTTAATAACAATCAGTGAATCAATGGGTATCGCGTGAAGCGTGAAAGAGTCTATTCTGGGACGCAATCCCGTAATCGATCGATATTCATACGTCAATAATAAGAATACGTAAAATAAATAATTTAATTCGATTCTCGCCGTTATCTATCGTTTTCGTCGATAATAGTCCACGTAGACCATTTTGAAGCTTTCGGGCCTCTGAGATCGACCAGGATAGTTGTATCTAAGAGTCTCGTTTTTACCCCACATACGCCGCGATAGTCTATGTCGACTGAATTCGTGATGACGTCAACGGAGCAAACCAGTCTTATTATAGACCAGGGATGGATGGACAGCTAGTAGCCCACGTTCCATTTTTATCTTTTTTATACTTTCTATATGAAACATATCAAAACAAAACAAAGAAATCGACTTGCAGATGAAACATTAAATCGTATTTCCAATTCCAAAATAGAAGTTGATCTATTGAGTTGTATAGTCTACAGTCACACATCCTCATAATTTACATTAAACAAATTGTAAAAATTATGTAAAATAAATGCTAATTTTATACAGTTATTTCGTGTGACCTTTTTTTTTACTTTCTATGTTCCGGCCCACTAAATTTTAAAGATTTGAAAAATGGCTTTCTAGTGACTTTGAGTTGACCATTTCTGATATAAACCAATAGTTTTAACAAGTCCATCATAGAGGGAATGGGGGAAACATAAAAAAAAAATATCGCAATAATATTTAAATCCTAATATTTTGTCAACATTTGAACTTAAAATGTCTTTTACAAAAAAATAGTGGTATTTTAAATATTATAAAATATATGTTAAATAGAATATTTCATATATTTACATATAAAACAATTGGTGGTGAAGAATTTTGTCCTTAATTTTTAAAAATGAACATTTATTTTAAACCTAACATAATTTTAAAAGTCTTTTAAAAATAAATGTATCATTTATACATGTTAATATTATTTAATTTATGAAAGAACTTCTTTTGAAGAATCTTGTGTTATATAGCGTAGAAACAAAAAGGGTTATCATTATAAAAAAAATAAATTTAAAAAGTCGAACATTTTAAAGCTATATACATTTATAAGTGTAAATAGCTCCAAAATTGATAAAGTTATTTAAATTCTACAAAATTCTAGTATAAATATTTGGTAAATAGCTTTAGTGCCTGAGGTAATTGCTTTCTGATTTACAATAAATAAACTAAATCTATTTTGTGGAAACCTAGAGTTGCGTATATATTTCAGTTTTCCGACTGTTTTTTTTTCGATCATTTAGAAAATTACTGAAAATTCTTGCTTTTTGATGCCCCTAAGCACCAATTAGATCAACTTTGCTGCCAAGAACCTATCTTTTGTGTTGAAGATTGATACATTTCAGTTACATTTCAGAATTAAACGAAAAAACGTACATAATTGCAAAAATAATATATTCCGCATAAAATCATCCCTATGAACTCGGCAGTGCAACTTTAGCAGACATCGATCCAAGTAATCCAACAAATTTATTGGTAAATTTTTGGACATTGTTGAACAACTTTTAAAATTTGTTGGATATTATTTTCACCGTGGGGAGGGAGGCTAATTTTCAATTTTGCGCTGCCAAATTTATATCAGCAATTCAATTATTTAATGAAACGTGTTTTTTGTACTAAACGTGCTCATCTCGATTTGTTGAACACTGTTGGAAAACTTTCAACATTTGCTGGACATTATTTTCACCAGGGGTCTTATTTCCAATTTTTCGCTGCCAAGTTCACATCAGCAGCGAAATTATTTTTTGGGAAATGTTTTTTGTGGCAAACTGGTTTTATGTCAGTATTTAATATAGAATTAATTTTTTTAGAAATATTAATATAAATTCTTCGAATATTCTTTAATTACTTAATGCATTAAATTTAGTCAACCTCATGTAATAATCTGAAATTTATATTATTTAAACGATAAATAGTTTACCATTGTCCATTAAATCTCAGCATCAATAGGGTTCTGACAGCCATTGCCGATCCGAAATCGTCATTTGTCACTAATAAATTAAACCATTGATAATGTGTTTTATTTATAATCAATGATAAATATTATATTGAAAATCCTGTTTCGTCAATTGTGCACTGTATTAATATTTATTTACAAATATTCAGAAAATGAATAAATAATACCTCGTGTTCAGTTTTTTTTTACAATTTTCAGATTTTAGATGGTCATTTTGAGTAAAATATTACCTATCAGAAATAATTCTAATGGTAGGATCTGATTTTAATAATACGCTCAGAAAATGTTCTTTTTTCAGAAACTATTCTGCACCAAAGTACAAAACAGTCACCCATCCATTGAATTTGTCCTAGGGATTAGGGTATATATCGATTCCGCCGAACTTTTATATAAACTCCGGTTAATTTTTTCGCTGAGACTTATATATAGGGTGATTCACCAAACATGCTCATCCCATTTTTCTTTTAATAATGAATTTATTCAAATATTGATTTTTGGAATTCTAAAATACTCTCAAAGACCATATTTTTAAATTTTTAAATATTTTTTTTTTTTGTACTGTGGTGATACAAACTTCTATTTTTCAAATTAACTCCCCCCCTGCTTTTTTTATTGTAAATTAATTGGTAGATAATCATAGAACTCCAAGTTAAATAACTCAAACACTACTTATACGAATTTAGATTTTGATACGTTAAAAATTTCAGAAAAATCATCTACTATATAATTAGTTAAATACAGTTAAATAGGAGTATTCTCATTTGAAAAACAAGAGTTTGTATCCCCACTCCTTAAGTACAAAAATCTAAAGAATTTGAAAATATGGTCTTAAGTATATTTAAAAATTAAAAAAATCAGATTTTGAATCACTGCATTATTGAAGAAAAACAGGGGATGATCTTGCTTGGTGAATCACCCTCTATAGTGAGTGGTTTATTATTAACGTTTCAACTTCTGTTATGTAGGTAATATATCATTATTTAAAATTGTATATATATTTTAGATTCTGAGCTTAGCAAATGAATGTATTGATTTTACAATGATGTCTTTTTTTCTATCTGTCATCAACATTTAGGATAGTAAAAATGCTTAGATTTTTGATATCAGCATCTTTTTTGGTAGAAAAACGAATATAGTTAGTACTTTTGGGAGGTCAAAATTTAAAATTCCTTGTAATTTTTCAAAGCATCTGGAAAAATAAAAAAAAATTGAAAAAAAATGTCAATTTTTACGCAAAACCAATTTTTAAAAAAATCTATTTTATATTTTCGGCGTAACTAAAAAACTAATAGTTACAGTATACTTGAAGTTTTCACCATACATTTATATTAGCATTTTCTATATATGATATAAATTTTGAAATATTTAAACTGTTTTTGAGCTATTTATAACCTTAAGACATTTTTCAAAATTATATTTAAATAAAAACTTATTTACTTAATGAAAAATCTTAAAAATATAAAGTGAAATTCCTTTTAAGTTTATTTAATGGAAGTTTATAAATATTAAATATATATATCCACGATTATTTTCTATATGCATTTAATGTTCATATTGTGAAAAATTCATCAAAATCTCTAATATTTTCAAATTATTTTTCAGTAAAAAATTTGTAAAATATTTATTTACATAGCCATTATAGAAATTTTAATGGAAGAATCCCCCTCCAAAAAAAAAAAAAAATATTTTACTTTAAAAAAAAATGTTTACCAAAAAGTACTTTAATATTTTATGAGTGTTCAAATTTAAACATTTTGAAAATTGTCCAACAGTATCCAATAAATCAAGATAAACATGTTTAGTACAAAATACATGTTCTAACAAATAGTTGCACTGCTGGTGTGAACTTGGCATCGTAAAATTGGAACTTGGCCTTCCAGTGAAAATAATATCCAACAAATTTTGAATGTTGTCCAATAATGTCCAAAAATTTATCAACAAATTTGTTGGATTGCATGGATTGATGTCTGCAAATGTTGTGCTGCCAAGTTTACAAGGGTCATAAAATATTTCTTTTTCTGACTCTCTTTAAACACAAAATCTAAAAATACAAAGCGTAAAAACTATTGTTTTCACATCGGTAAACATTACACTATAAACATTTCAGTTTTATATACACGTTTTAAGCAAGCGTATAATGGTTATCCGTAAAAACATTTCTAAAAAATAAATCTCTTTTTATAAAATCAAAACAATGAAATATTATTTTGCCGATACGAATAACAAAGGCTCTTAAGGCTTTCATAATAATTTTTACCAACCATATTGGTCTATATTTCTACAGTTTACTATGCTATTTATCTAAGTATTTGATATTTCCTTCGTTTTTCATTTCCATATTTCCATAATTCCTATCGCTTTCATAATAATTATAGTTATAATATTATTACGTTAATACTCAACAGTTGATACAACAGTTTCAAGTCATAATATGATACTTACTGAAGATCTCGAAGAACTAAAAATTATTACTAATAATTAAATAAGTATTTAATAAACCTAAAATCGATGATCATACTCATGTCTAAATTTTAAAGTTTTTTATATTTTTATACGACAATTTTAGTACAATTTTAATACAATTTTAGTATAAGATTTCATAGATGAATTACAAAACAATTTAAAAATCTAGGTTTAATCAATCTAAAATAATAAACAAATTAATACGAATGTGAAAGAATCCATAAATATTTTGTTCAATGAGATTTTACCAAACTGTTGGAATAATTATAATGCGGCTTGGTGGTGTATTATTTATACACATTAAAATGATAAAAAATCACGGTCAACTGAAATATATATAGATAAATTGATTGATACAAGTACTCGTACAATGTATTATCTATATATATTTTAATCTAACAGTACAAAATTAAATTCAAAAACAACAATAATTTTAAATATTTTATTTTTTTTTTAATCTATATTTTAATTTTTCAACTATTGAATTGGATTCGGAAATTAGTGGTTATTAACCAACAGGTGATATAAAGAGATTCGTGACGTATACGGTACAGCTATGTAGAATAACTCGAAAACTTAAAAATAAGAGCGCAAAATCATTGAAAGTCATTATCTATTATTTATGGTGTCAATCGCTATAATAACGAACTCCGTTTCCTACAACAGGCATTAAGTTAGTGAGTAGCCTGAAGGTGAGCGATAGCTTGTTTCTCACAAGTGTGAACAAATTGTATTTTCGATCGAACTTTTTTCAAATAATGACAATAGGACGTACAGCATGATTACAATATTGTACTCGGTAAAGACAAGTAATATACGCCTTCTCCTGAGTGGGATACTGAGTGGCACGTCGAGCCGGTTTCTACAAGGCTCAAAGATGATTTCAATATACGACACGTCGGCGGCGGCGCAACCTATCGTCGTCAATTTTCCACAACAGAACGCGTCGCACAATAATATTGTGTTCTAGTGGTGGCGTGTAATAGCACAAGACTCGTTGTCGTCGAATATTTGGCATCGTAATAATATTTCGACCGTATAATAATATAATATAATATTACAGAGCATTCGCTTTCGCCCGGTCCAGTGCATTGGAACGCATTATTTGTACGGCGGAAAACGTTGTTTAAAATTATGTACGCGTGTGTACTGCTGCAAACTGCACAATTATTATTATTTTATCGACTGCAATCAAATATAATAATATGATATATCCTATTCGACACCGCATATATATGGTGTTTGTTGTTTTCTACAGCCGAGAACACCGTGCTGGAAATGTCATAACTCAGAATCGGTGCGTCGGTCATAATCGTTTAGGTTTACAACAAAAACGAAGTCTTAAAGACATTTTTTATTTTTCTGTCGGAATTTAAACAAATAAAAAACATTATCGTAACATCAAAAACGGCTATACCGCTAGCTAGATCAATATTAATGTTTAAACAATTTTAATTTTAAAAAAAATGTCGTAGGTATTCTTCAATTGTTAAAATATTAAATCTATAAACGTATTGTTTGTAAAATTATCATACTATCGAATTAAAACTATAATGATATATCGACATGATATTTTTAAAAAGCTTCTGATTTCACCACTATATGTATACAGTTCGTATTTTTTGAAAGAATTCTAAATGCCTAATAAAACATTACTGCTGCCAATCATACGTACTAATCATTAATACATAAAATAACGTTTAAGAATCGTGTTTCATTGTTCCGAACAAATAACAATGCAAAAAATTGCTATCGATAAATATGAAACACAATATTTTAATTCTCAAACTGTTAATTCCCATCGACGAATGTTCGTGATGTTTTTGAAGAGATGGGATAAGTGACCTAAAGCAAATAAATTACATTGGCAAAAACTAACGTTAGACCCAAGACAGCTAATGTCAAAACCAGAAAACGATACGCTCTCAAAAGGCAAAACTTAATTAACACAATCGCATTATAAGCGTACAAAATATGTATAACGCATAGTATTACATGTTCCATATGGTTTTGTTCAAAATAAAATGCACATCATAATAAAACCGCACCATACACACTATCTACTGAATTTCAAGAACACTACAACAATAAAATCGAAAACATACACGATAAAACAAAACTGCATATATGAAATTTATTACTTGCGCAAATAATGATATTTATGTAATTTATATATAAATCGCAATGGAGGAAATTGCATATGGCTGCAGAAACTCGATTTGTCTTTAAAATTGAATACAAACGCATGCGAATCAATTTTTGTAACATTCTAGACGTCCAAGACCTTTTTTTTCCATAGATCTACTATTTTTTTCTTCCATTCTTCACACAGAGCTAGATCTATCAATAGTGCGTGCTTAATATCCTACACAAAATGACAAATTTACTACTGCAACGACGGCTCATGAAACTAATATGTTGTGAGGCAGATATTTCAAACATTTCTGAGGGAAAAAAATAGTCTCAAATCTAATAATATTGAGAATGTATCATTAGATCCATTGAAAAACGTAACTTAAATAGGAAATTTTTCAATATTATTACGACGTCATAATATCTTCATTGAAGTAAAATACAATATAATACTATCTTTATTACATCATACAAGGAACAAACAGAAAAAAAAGATGGGCAAGTGTGTGTCATACTATTGTTTATTAAGTGTCATATAGATCACAAATGTTATGAATTTGTTAAATTTGAATTCAATGATATGAAATCATTTTACACAAAAAACGATGCTGAGTGAAGACGATCTCTCAGCCCGATTGCTAATTATATTTTATAATATAGTGACTATTAAAATAATTTATTTCTTAAAACATAATATTTTAAAATGTCATTGTATGTATTATTTATAATAACATACTTTAAAAGTTATAAGTACTTACGAATAATATTTTTTAATTACAAACTCATAACTATAACATCATTATTCTTCGTTTAAACATCTAATTTCAACCGAATTTAAACTTAAAATGTCCATTAAAAAAACAGTGTTTATACATTTTTTTAAAATTTTTTGGTTACCGTATGAACTTCTTACAAGTACCATTGTTTTCAATTTTCAATCCTTAGGCATAAAAATTAGACATTTAAAAATATTTACCTACATAAGAACTTGCAAATTTTCGATATTTTGATGAATTTCGTGAAAATTAGAACTTTAAATGTATATAAAAAAATAATTTTGAAAAATGTTAACAAAAAAAATTATAATAATTAATAATATTATATAACAATATATAAAAATGCCATTCATTTAATAAATTAAAATAAATATATAAAAAAAAATATACATAAATGTATGACGTATAGTCAATATATTCATAGTCCCGCTTAAAATCTTAATTTGAAAGATTCCAACAGAAATAACAGTTATACACGAGTAAGTGTCATATGAAAATATAAAAACATGATAAGTTCCAAAAAAAAATAACTGCGTTATAAAAATATCGTTATGGCAAATTAGGTAAGTACATGTAAATTAATGTAAAAAAAAAATATTATAAATTATAATAAGAAAAAATTAAGAAAGTAATCAATATGCTCGTTATAAAAAATCTAAAAAAAAAGCTTATAAAGTTTCCAAAAATATTAGTTAAATGTTTAAAATATAAAATAAGTATAATCTAAAATAATCGAAAAAAATAACTACACCTAAGTAAATACAAAAAATTATATAGAATGTTGAAATAAATTAGAAAGATGTGAATATGAAAGATTCAAAAAAAATGTTATTTAAAAAAACACAAAAAATTAAATAAATTCTAAAATTTATTAATTTATCAATTAATAATATGAAAAAATTTAAAAAAAAATTAAATTATTTTTGTAATAAAAAAAGACAAAAAATAATTACTAATGATAATATATGCAAGAAAAATACAAAAAACTAATATATAATATAATATAAAGCTACGAATCGCTGCGTACCTCATCTACACAGCACTCTATCCTACAATTGAACAACAGATCCATCACGCTGTACTTCCCTTACACTATTTGAGGGAAATATTGTCTCTCAATGGAAGTGGTGGGTACTCACCACCACTTTTTCCATCGCGAAATCGAATTGGACAGAAATAATGTGCGGCTTTCTCGGCTGGCGCACTTCTGACGATCGACCCCAGTGGTAATAGTCATCATCATCGTCAGAATATGACAAAAATACAATATTTGCATGATATACATTTTTTTAACGCGTTCTACCTACCACAAGGTTTAAAAAAATTTACTAATAGCTAGAAGGTACCCTCCATCCTTACCAGCCCCGACTAATGAAGTAAGGGCTACCTCAGGACCTCTCAGTGAGACTTAAATATCGGATACCTGAATCCGAACCCCTCCCCCTCCCTCACGACAAGGTGGGCCCATCTGCGGAGAAAACTGATAAAATATAAAGGAAAAATGCAAAAAAAACTGAAGAATCGCAGTCTGTTATCTATTTGTCTATTAGTAATACGCGGTAGGCTAAACTAATATTTTTCAAAAACAAATCACACATGCTAAATAAAAATGGTTTTAATATAAACAGCTATTGTCAACTTAATTCGATATTGACAAACTATAGAACAGAGTATATAGACGTTTGTGGTATATGTAATTATCTTAAAACGAATAAATATATATTGATAATATATCATCGTGTTTATAGTTTATACACAGAAATAAATAAATACACAAATAACAATATACGTAAAGTGATCAAAAGTTTCAATTCCCGACGGTTAATATTTTTTGTGATACTGACCTACTAAGTTCATTATTTATCGTTTAATATATAGTTTCCTAAATATTTGTAATATTAAAGCTTTTAAAAAAATGTGAATGTATTTTTTGATATTTTTTCTAACCTAACCTTGTATTGAATTTTAAAGTTATTTTACTCACAAATAAAATGTAAGTATACATAAATGAAAAAAGGACTAAAATAATTTAAAAGTTTAAAATGTTTAAAATAAGTAGTTTAAAAGTTTCAAATTATTTTGAAAATGTTATTTAGCTCGAAAAATCGAAAATGCTTACTTAAATATTTAGTACAAAATCCAAATTTCCACATTTATTAATTTTTACATTTATTTATTTATTTATTTATTTTTTTTTTTTTGATATAAGAACTAAAAAAACATTTCAAAAATACACATCATTATAAAACCAATACATTCCTATTGTGCTAAAAATTTAATATATTGCTTTTTAACAATGGGACTCTGTGAGAGATTACCATAAGTTTTCTGAAAGCACATTCATATGATTTGTTGTAACCATCTGTCGTTCCACATTAGTAGTGTGATTTCTTGTTCTAGTTATTATTAATCTAAATGTAATGTAATGCTTTATTTTAAAATCGAATTTTGAAAAGAAAACTTAAAATATATAATATGCAGATTTTTTAAACTATTATTTCATACTGTTAAAAATTGGCATGTAGGGCATTTCCGCACATTTTTTGTACAAGAAAATGATTAGTACGAAACTACGAAATCAAAAATTATGAAAATTTACAATCGAACGTGTTAAAACATTACGGTGAATATCTCCTACACAACAAACAAAATGCAATATAATTTTTGCAGGTTAGGTTATGTCCAATAATATGAACATTTATATATATATTTGACTTTATTTTGAAAAATTACAATCTATACATTATGTACAATAAGTAATATTAATAATTTATAGACAACTAACAAGTTTATATACATATGTGGAGGAAATCACACATTTGTGACACCTCTTGATATAATTAAGCAATTAATCTTTAAGTTATCAAGTCACGGCACCAGTTTCTTTTGAGGCGTCTGGTTGGGCTATCGGAAAGTGTTAGTGAAGCCAATTCGTTGATTAGTTGATTGGGATTATCTTGCAGTTTGGAGTGGAAGCGTTTATAGTAGATAGCAGCAGTTTCGTTGATGGGTGGTAATTTGAGGTCGGATTTTAAAGTCTCATTTGAGCTGAACCAGGATGCACCAGTGATTAAATGTTGACAGATGTTTTGGAAAACTTGTATAGTTATTTTATTTGAGTACTTAGCAGAACCTCAGATTACAATGCCAAACAAACATATTGGTTGAAGAAGTTTTATATTGTATAATTTTAATAGGTAAGGTTTGGTTAGAACGAAGGAGTGGTCTTAACAGATGGAATCTAATATTCAGCTTCTTTCGTATGTATTTAAGATGAGGAGACTAGGTTAAGAGCCTGCTAAGTATAAGTCCGAGGTATTTAACTTCGGTCGAGTGAGAGATGATGATGTTTTTGATAGATACGGCTATGAGATTATAACAATTTTTACTTTTTTTAATTTTAACAATGTGATTAACAGGTGTTAGGTATTACGTATTTTTGGTAAACATTAATTTGAATAATTTAATTTTATTAATTATTTTTAGATTATTGTTTTCAAAACATAACGCTGCTCTGTGATAAACATAAATTAAGAAGTAGGAAGATAGATTTCAATTTTAAATTCACCTTGGTAGCGTCGCGTATTATTTCTAATTGTAATTTGTATACATAAAAATTAACTTAAATAGTAAAATTACATTCCTATTATTTTTATAAAGAAAAAAATCAAAAATGTAATTTTGATGAAATATTTTATAGGTATTATTTCAGTATATATTTTAAAGAAGCACTTATTAGGAGATTTTTAATACACTCGACATATTAAGAACTATATACCACAGAATAAATTAAATTACCTATCTATTTGTATCTGTAGGTACCTACATAAGTTTATTGAAGACTATGTGAAATTACTGTAAGTCTTCTAAAAGTCTTCATGATGTCCGTTGATATCATCGTTTCACATTAATAGAGCGTTGTCTTATCCTAATTATTTTCAAACTAAAATTAATTTTCACCGTTTTAAAATTTAAGAAAAAATATAATTTAATACATAAATTATTGAACTATTATTTATTAGTGTTTCATCAAAAATGACCTTTTATGTATACGAGAAAATAAATGGTATGAAATTAAAGCTTTACTGATGACAAAAATTTGCAATCATACGAACGTATAAACATTACGGTGAATAACTCCTGCAAATCAACAAGCAAATAAATATTAGCATGATTCCATATGTGTTTTGTGGCCAGACTATTTTTTTCCATAGAGAATATACATACAAACTGCATTTAAAATTTCCTCGATCTACAATTTTACACTTAAACGTAAGTGATAAACGTTAATTATAATAATTTAACTTTTTCAATTATTTTTGATTATTGTTTTTAATACTTAGAACTTCCCTGTGATAATAAAAAATTTTCGTAGATGTAATAAGATCTGCATATTTAAATTTTAAATCCGTCTTGGTACTAAACGTACTACTTCTGACATGCAATCTTCAAGTATATAAAAAAACTTAAATTTTAATATTATATTTCTATTGTTTTTATTAAAATTAATAAAAAATACTGTATTTTGTATAATAATGATAACTATATTTTTATTCCAACAATAAGTGATACATAATAAAATTAGGTTAGTACCACTCTGCTGTACATTAGTTGTCATGTGGGTGACCAACTAGAATCACTTTCCTACCATAAAAGAAAAATTAAAGCGTTTTTACAGCCCCAAATGACGATATTATGATAACAGATATACAGAAAAAAATCACAACATTGTGAAACCAATACATTCATCGCTCCTCTCAAAATCTATACGAGTAACGAATGCATAACTTGTTTTTATAATGATACATCTATTATACTACAAATTAGATTTTTCAATCCATTTAGCGTTTGTTTTTATATTTTCCTCAGAACTTAAACCTAAACGACTAGATCTGTGTCCTTTACATAGACAACGTTTACATTATGTCAAAAAATCAATTACAGGGTCTTCCAAATGGCAGTAAAAAAAAAAAGTTTTAACCATTGGCCAGTTTCAGATTAATTTGTGTGATATAAAATGGTACCTTCTAGATATTTACCTTATATGGGTCGACATGGATGGGATTGCCTAAAGGTAATAAAATAGTCGCGTCGGTCTAAAACGTACACCGTTACTGGTCCAAAATGTACATTGGTTTTATAATCCTGGTAAATAAATTTATCCAAAATGGGTACGCCCCATTTATGTTGGTCTGCCCCCACGAAAAGTACATATATCTCTAATTTTTATACGAATGTGCTTTAGTTTTTAATAGTGTAATATTGTCTAAGTTTACAAGAGTATAAATATATGATAGAACTATAATATTGGTGTTTACAAATTCCAGCCGTCTAGGCTTTCGATTCATCATGCAATATTATAGTATTTTAAAATAAATTAATGAAACAAGATAAACATACAAAATGCACGGTATGAAGTATGAATATCATATATTTTTTTAGCTGAAAGGATTTTTTACTTTTACTATCATCTCAGTGCAAAATTTAATACTTTATACACGTCAAATACAACCCGTCCGTCTGACGTTATTATTTTTTCTCTGTTGTTTATTATTTTTCAATTAACGTTAAACTTTGGGTAAATGGCGAGAATATTATTATACCCGATTTTGTTGTAAGGTAACAAAAAACAAACGCCCGTTATAATAACGTTAGTAACTCATCTGACCTAATAAGAATCACGAGATTTTAACAATATTTTACAAATAATGATGAATGCTTTCTTTTCCGGAGTATTTTCATCGAGTTAACATTTTTTTTCTTCAGAAACAGGTTACAACAATAGCTATAATGCTATATAATATAAAAATGGAACCATAAATTTAAAAGAAACCCACAATACCAATATATGTACCGTAAGACGTTATTTCAGCGAATTCTTAGATGAGAGGTAAAGAAATAAAAATCATCCTTAAGTTGTCAGCGACACGATTACATCGTTCAATATAATATTATATAGGTGCCTATTATATGGCTTAATATTTTTGTATTGTTCTCAATAAGTGAATATTGGTTCAAATAAACTAATGAAATAAATTTAAGTATAAAAGTAAAAGTTAATTTTAACTTTTTAACTTTATGGCTGACGGAGTCATAGCTAGATTTCAAAAATTTAATTTTTAACAAATATACATTTTGTTTTTGTGTACGCAATGCCTTAATAAATAACCAGTAAATTTTGAATTGGGTAAATAAATTCCTTTTTAATAATACACTTAAAAAAATATACGTTAATGGTTGTTTTTATAGTTTTGTTCGGTTTCGTCGATACCACCTGCACATTTTTCACCCGTTATTGACGTTACCATTGGGCCCGTACACACACACACATACACACACACACACATACTTAAAATTATAATAATTATATTACGGCACTATCAACAATGCCACTATCGATTTCCGCTATCAATAATTAGACACATCAATACCTAGATAACATAATACTATTATGTTATCTAGGTATTAAAACCTATGCATCAAAAAAGGTATAGACGCAATTCTAGTTTTTGACTTGGGGGGGGGGGGGGGTTATACTTTAAAATATAACGTACCCATGGGGGGCTCTACCCCCACACACCCTATTCAAATACCTTTAAAATACAATACTTTGTGTACCTAATATAATATAACATAATATATTTATCATTTTTTTTCTCGTCCACTTTCCTACATTTAATACGTCTAATATATTATATAACACATCTATTACTAAAATTAAAAATATTTTTATTCAAACAAATAACAATTTGCATAATGTAATTTGTAATACTATTATCAAACCGCTATATTATGTCCAGTGCGTGGTTAGGATGCCTACTGTGAAAAACACACAAATAACGAATCGTTGTTTAAACTTTAAAAAATAATTCCTTCAAACAACGTTTACTGCGTATTATGTAGATCAATATATTGGTGATTAATAAAGGATCTAATACTTCGATTAAAATACATAACTCTAACGGGGCCAAACCAATTCAAGTCGCGCCCCCAAATCGCTCATATGAGAATAGGTAGCGCGAATTACGTTAACTCGTGTCGTCTGTCGACCGTCGCATTTATAACTCAGTTGTTTAATATATGCGGACATTATGTATGCACTCAAATCTGAGTCTTCTCGAAATTTCCCACATTATACAGTTGCTGAAGCGAAACGACACGCGTGGCACGTTGGAAGTAAGGTACCTACCCCTATGCTTGACGCACGCAGTGTGCTAACGAAATAATAATATAGTCGAAATTAATATAATAGGTATATACACGCGTACTTCGTGCATGCCGAATTGTGGACGTTTGAATACGACGTAGGGCCAAAAACAGTAATTTCGTTGGGAACAAATTGTTGTTTGCAGAAGACGTGACGCGGCGTTGTTTCGACGTCCTTTGTCCATAGCTGCAGCGAGTTCACTCACTTGAATATTTCGACCGGCTTCGTATAATCAGTATCTCCGCAAAGTGCTTTGATAAACTATTCCGTAAACGGTAGGTATATGTAGTACGAATATCGGTAACTAAATATTAGACAGCAATAACATAAATACAGCCGAAAATAAAAATTTAAAAACTTTTAATTTTATTAGTAAATAAAATATTTAGTAAAATGTTTTGATTTTAATTTTAAAATAGGTAGGTAGGTACATTTACTATGATATATAATAATATATTAATAATTTGTATTCGGTCGTCGTAAAATCACCATTACACACTGAGTCTACAGGATCCTAAAATCAACAATTTAACATATTAACTAGCCTTCAAACGACATGTGGCTACAATATTTCGAAATAGTTGTCTCATTTTTTTTCCGCTTATTTATACAAAATAAATTTCAATTTAAAAACTAAATAAATTAATAAATTCAATTAAAAAAGGAACAAAAATCGATGAGTTCTAAGTAATTAAAAAAGTTAGGTAGATAGCCATTGTTGAAAATTAAACTTGTTAACAAAATACATAAAATTACAATTTTAATATTATACATTATGTAATGTTTATTTTATATTAAGTATTATATGTAGCATTTTTAATTTTTTTGATTTATGAATGTTTAGGTATATTCATTAATTTTTAACTAGTTTTTTTTTAAATGTCGGTCATAAAAATAAAAAATCCATGCAAACAACGTTTGATTATAAGATAATATTGTAGGACAATTGAAAAATACAAAATTACATTATGTGTGCAAGCATTAGAGAGAAATATATATCATCAATGTATTTATTGATTAATACTGTATTATTATTAATCCTTTCATCAGTATTTTATAAATCATAAAATATCGGCGGTAAACATCAATAATCATTATTGTTTTCTTCCAACCGTTGGAATGAGCAAACGGCAAACGCTCTGCCCAATCACTCAGGTGCACAACAAAACAAAAATTGTCCGGTCGTAAAATCTCTTATTAAAACAACCATGGCCCTGTGTTAACTGGTGATCAGCTTACTCTCTTCTAATTTATTTCGTTTAAAATAATACCCATACTCTTCGTGGTGTTTGTGTCCGGCTGGATATTTATTTGTGCACGTGCTTGCCGACTTGTACGCTCACATCGCATGGGCATACCATAACGACTGACTTTTTTGTTTGGTTTTCACCGCCGCCGTTACGGGTAGCACCTGTACTCGCTTTGTCCCCTTATATACCTTACGGCCTCAGAGCCCTTTTAAATTGCATCCGTTGAAAATGATATGCCACGATGGCGAAAAAAATGCGTTCACCTACACACCAGATTTATGTTATAACAATACGGAGGTCAGAATTTTATGGTTTTTACATGTTATTTCCTATTGGATAATATAAAAAATTGTAAGCACTAAAAGTCTATAATAGGTATATGCTTGTTTGATGGGGATAAGATATCTTTACGATCCATAAAACATAGAATTTTAAAAATGTATTTTATAAAAAATGCATGTTTTTGAAATTAAAGATAATTTATTACATTACACTATACTCGATTATATAACATACAAATATTACTACTTGCACAAAATATATTATGTTACGTTAAACTAAAAACATAAAAAAAAAAATGTCTAAGTTTTTATAAGAAAATAATTTTGCGGCTTTAAATTGTTCAAATTATTCTTGTAATTGATAAAATATTGACTTTCAAATTAAATTCTTTATACAGTCTACTTGAAAAGATAATACATTTATATTATTCATAAGCTGCAAGTTCTCAAATTATGCAATATTACTGATGGGAAACGCTTTACATTTTTTAACAATATATTATTATGTATCGAATAATTAATAAAAAAAAATACGAGTTGATTATAAAAGAAAAGGCTATTTCAGTTAGACTAAAATTATTCTAATTCTATTGATGGTTAAAATTATTTTTGCTAAATACAAAAAATTAAACCAATATATTATTAATATTTTACAAAAAAATGTTATAAAAATAATCGATGAAAATATTATAAAAAAAGTAGTACGCTACTCGATATTTTTCCACTACAAGGAAAATCTTTGAATTATATAATATGCTTTTGGGGAATATCAAGGAACTAGACATCATTATCAAGTAATTCATATTAATAGGCTGTATTAATTATGAATTGCTCAAATTCTTTATGTTTCACTTCAACACGCTTGTGTTCGCTTTGAAAGCATTCTTGCATTTAACGTTATTATTTATAATTTCAAAAATATACCTACTCTTAATCAAGTAATTTCCAAAACAAACTATACATTATTTTTAGTCTTAATATTCATGTTTATACTTATTTTATTAGAGTTATAATACAAAAAATAACCAAAATATTATATAATACATAACAATAATTTATAAACAAAGTGTTACCCAAAATCGGTTACAGTCAGAAAAAAAATTTATACAACACAAAAATATATTATTTATATTAGTTCTTAAAGCCAAATGTTACAGTCGCCAAAAATCAAAACAATATATTTGCCAGACATATTAATCTACTATGTATAGTGCGAGCTGCGTCGATGGTTATTGCCTTAACGTTTACGGCACGTGAATTAAATAATAAATAAATATGATTTGTCAACCGACAAACGGCCAATGAGTAATATATGATACATTAAAAAAAAGTTTATAAAATAAATGTAAATTAAAAAAATAATAATATCGATAAAATTGTCAACAAAAATCAATCGAACGATCAACCGTCTCGTTACCTGCCTACGATTGTACAATAAACGAGTCGCGTGTAATTAAATTTCGACCGGAAATGATTTTATGTTTAGTCTGTACACTTTCGAACCGAACTCGCAACGGTACATTGGGCCCGTGGACAATCAATACGTATACACACATAGGCACTCACGACGAACCCGCTGGCGCTTTCGGACACACGACAATTGGATTTCGAAAGACACAAATTTCATTGACGGCTGGGGCTCAGGCCTCGGGCTACCGTATGTATTTGCGTTCGCAATCATCCTCCGACCACACCTGTTACGAGCGAATCTAACGTCGAATTCGTATTCTGTGACGGATTAAACGCAGTCGGGATCTATACCCGCTCCCCCACGCCACACCGGTCCTTCGACCATCCCTTGGCCGCAGCGGTGGTGTGCACTGCACGCACGCAAAGTCAGTGTCCCGACACACACCACCTCGCCAGAGATAAACAATAACGTAATATAAAAATAATTTATTACCCATGTTACTATGTGCCACAATATACCAGAAATTCTCAACCCGGGAATGGGTGTCTTCCTTGCAGGTTACAAAACTAATCGTTATTTGTGGTCACCAAAACACGACATGACCTGTACGCAAACGTAAGAAAAATATTGGTGTTACAAAAAAATTGAATACCTAATTTAGAGGTCGACACTTGTAATATACTCTAAGTAAATAGAGATATTAGAGTGATTCACCACACGTCCTTTTTTTTTTTCTTAAATAGTGAATTTATTCAAAGTATAATGTTTGAAATCGTTAACTATATTCAATTGTTTTTTTAAATACTTAGATTTTTTATACCGGTCATGTATATAATTCGGACACCAGAAGTGTCCAACGAAGATTTGAATTATTTCTTTTAATTCAAATGAGTATCACATTTTTTACTGTAAATTGTCCAGCAGATGCATTTTTGTTCGAGTTTTAAAGTATTTAGATTAAAATTTAGCCGAGAAGCGTCTAAGTTATTAAAAATTATATATTAATGTCCTCGTTAGGATGATCGTCCATAAGAATGACGATTTTACATTAAATATAAAATATAATATGTAATATTAATATAATTTTAGTTTAATACTTGTTATGCACAGACAGTTTTTAGAAATTATTCTAAAATAGATTGTTAATTAAAACAATTTTCAAACCATTAGTATGGCCACTAACTCTTCCACACCTTTTATCTTAGTAAACAATGTGTAAGTACTCAAAAACTGCTCGAACTAGTTTCTATTTAGATATAATATCATAATTTTCAAAAAAAAAAAGCGTTTCAACAATCAGTTTTCATTTTCAGTAAAAAATAGTGGTTATTGTTTAATTAAAAAATATGTTTGTACTACAACTTTCTTAAATTGTATAACAAATCTAAGTGATTGAACATAATAATATTAATAAATAAATTAGTATAGTTATAGTATTGTGAAAACGTCATTCCCGACGTATTGGCTTATGTGGGGTTATCCACTAAGCAAGCTCAAAAACCATTTTGCGTTAAGTATGGATTTATTTAAATTTTGATTTTTTTTTTTTTTTTTTTGGAATTTTAAGTATTTTCAAAGACCATCATTATATATATTATTTAATAGCGAAGTTTAATTTCGAACACAAGTGATCAAAAATGGCAATATG
Source organism: Pentalonia nigronervosa (assembly GCA_014851325.1). Taxonomy (NCBI): domain Eukaryota; kingdom Metazoa; phylum Arthropoda; class Insecta; order Hemiptera; family Aphididae; genus Pentalonia; species Pentalonia nigronervosa. Next base: position 9,521 of record JACXSJ010001663.1, on the reverse strand, counting down.
AAACGTTTAGTTGCGACCAACCTTCACGTCACGTTAACGAATGTTCCATTATATTACAAAGTCGTACAAAGGGACAAGGGTTAAAATACAATGGTAGTGGGTATGCATGGTATAAAACTTCGTTTGACAATAAAGTTACCGTCGTATCTTATGACATTTAGCACAAGACTTATTAGAAAAATCGTAAAAAAACTGAATCACACTTCAATCAAAATAGTTAACTGTATAATAGAATTTCTCTGGTATTAAGACGGAAAATCGAAAAAACTATTTAAAGCCTTAAAGGGATAAAATGTATAACCTTCAGTTATATTCATTTATGACATTTTTATGATTAATTCTTAATAAACCATACATTAAACAAACGACACTAATTGAACTCCAGTTCATATAGAATTTAATCGTTATAAATTAATTTAATGTACACTTAAAATACTAGGGCGTTGCTAAAAAAAATGTAATTTCAACTATGTACTGATGTGTTGTATTTTATACATATTTATTATAGCTTTTTAATTTTGTTACGACATAAAAAACACTCATAAACCAATGATTACAACAATATTTTAATTTTCATCATTTTGTTGGTTAATTTTGACATTTAAAAACTGTGGTTTTGTCAATTTTCATGAAAGTATACTGTCACGTGTGTTACAGTAAAAGTAATTTGATACACATAATTTCATATAAATTTCGTTAAAATATTTTTTTATAAACATAGCAGATTTAGTTATGTGTGCAAATGTAAATATGGGTGTGCTTAGTGGATTTGAAAGCGGATCAGCCACTTCAACCGTTCGTTATAATAACATATAATATCAATAAATATCATAAACGAATTATTTTAAAAATATTTCTTTCTCAATTCAAGATAATTGTGTATCGTTTACACTAGAATATTGTTCAATATTCGATATAAATGTATAATCTAATGAAAAATAATTCAAGCCGTTGAACATTTCAGAACAGATTCAAACCAAATGTAATCCAATATACACATCTATAATACACCCCCAAACAGTTCTCTGGAGATTTCGACCGTTTCAAATTATTTATGCATCTTGAACCTTTTATTTACTTTTTTCTTATTCATTGTTCATCTCACACCAGACACTGACTACCATAAATAACAATATATTGTGTTTCTTCGTGTTTATTTTACCACGAAAATTAGTCAAGAACTCGGGAAACGGTACATACAAAAAATAAAGAAATTGTATTTTTTCTATGAATTTCTAAATAGGTACTTATTACACCAAATTGTATTAATTGTTTTCAATAGGCTTGTTATTAGTCACCTACGTATTTGCCAAATAAATAAGGACTATTTATTTAATAAATATAATGCAAATTTTGATTTGATAAATATTAATCGTGGTATATACTTTATTATTGATTATTTGTCAGTCTAGTTCAATCAGCGTTAATTGTATACGTATAAATAAACTACAGTTTAAATCCGTCAAGAATGTTGATATTATAATATTTTATATCATATAAACGCAATAAGAAACGATAAAATGCCGACGCACGAAAATGATTTCAAATTAAATTGCGTTACGTGCCATGTTCGAAACGAACGTAATGAATAACACTACATTCACAAGAATCTACAAATGAAAATAATAATATGCAGGCAATGCTATTCTTATATTTTATCACAATATTGAAAAATGTATATACATGATGTACTACTATGTTTCATTAAACATGTTATACAGTTTTATTGTTTTTTTATTGTTCATCAAAACGTTCAAAACTTTTTTTTCTTTCTTTATTTTGCGTGTTTAAAATAAAACATTGTATATGCCTGCGTATTTCACAACATTCGTGATGCGTGCAATAATAGTCTTTTCGTGTCAAAATGGATTTTATAGTTATAGGCTCTAAATAAAACAATATAGTATAATATATATTTTGTTATAATAATAAACCATATATGTATATGACTAGTGACTACTAATAAGGGAAGAAGAAGAACTTTAAGTTATTAAAATTTTTGATTAGAAATATTATGTTCTAGTCGGTAATTTTAAAAAAGGGTTATTTAGCGCAATACAAAATTTACCAAAAACAATGTGAAAAAGTCATAAATAGGTATTTAATCTTTACTGAACATTATATTATGCGTTATAAGTATTGTTCATTGGCCTGTGAGTATTTTCAGACTATTACAATTATTATCTGAAAAATGACATGGCATAACCACTGCAATAACCACCTAACCTAATCAGTATTCATAAGTTCAAGTATTAAATTTTATTTTAAAACTGTACCGTCTATATTATTCAACTGACCCTCATTTTCAACCGTAAGAACATAATCGAGCCACGTGTAAGCCTCAATAACTATTAAGTGTAATCATTGATCGTGGTCATACGTCATAACGAGAACTTATTAGTAATTGAGAATTATACTACCATACCTCAGCACAAATAATGTCTTATAACTTCGATTAAAAAATCGAATTCATACAACAATTTGTAAAATGTAAGGGATTATTTTGAGAAAAAAACAATTTACAATTTTGGTTAAATTTAAGTTAAAAAAAAAAAAAATACAATATTATCAAAAATTAAATAAAAATGAGCCACAAAGAAGGAAAGAATATGTATTAGCAGTGTTATTGAGAAAGACCCGTACTCACGATCTCATGCATACATGAACAGTCACGAAAACATTCTCTACATAAGACCTTTTTTTTAAGAATGACCTAGTAATAATATCAATATATATATGATACATACTCCTTTATATATATATTCCATCTGAAGTACAATAATTCTTTATTTGTAGCAAGTTGTCCAACCACTGTTTAAAATGCTCCTGGGAAAAACAATAGCACTTTAGCCGCGCATTTAAATTTTTCAAAAATATTAGCATCCACTTCTATTCCTGTAAGCCCGGCTAGAAACATTAAAATCGTCATAAAAATTATATTCTGAATAGAATATAATATCTAAATAAAAACTATTTATTTAACAGTTTACTGGCTGAATAGAATATTATATTATGTTAAAACCTTTCTCAAATAGTCAAAAATATATTCTTCATTAGTATATTGCTCTGCCAAAGATATTTTTTTTTTTTTTTGTATTCAACGATTTTCAGTAATTCCGTAATTTATTGTTTTCTAAAATGTTGATTGGCATGTCACAATACATGTTATGAATAATTATTAATTCTATAACAATACATTTAAGCTTAACAATTATACGAAGTCAACATAGAATCTTATTAATAATCTCGGGTTTGCTAGTTTATCAGTAATTACTCATTAACCTTATACATAATCACCAAAACTGTGTTTGAATAATTACTCAGTAGCAGTCATAAATTACAAAATGTAATTTTTAAACCAAAATTCGACCTTCTGACATGTTTTATATTTTACACAAGCAATTCACCCAACTTCGATAAATCTTCATAAAACAAACTGTTAGGGGAAGACATTTTCATTAGGCTAATTTATTTATTCTACTTTTGAAATTATCTGAGAAATTACTAGTTTTGATAATTTGATATATTCTCCTCAGAATAAATTGTCATGATTCATGACAAATACAAACTTCGGGACCAATAAAATTAGTAATTCGTGAGATTCTTAAGTTTCGTGTTGTTAATATAAATCGTAAATAAGACAGTAACAATCATGCCATCAATATTAAAAACTAATCAATTTAACTTATCCATTCGTTTTAAACATCAGTGTTTCGCACATATCTGTTACGGGCTACGACTACTAGAAGTCACACCACCGATATTATATTATATTAAATGTAGGAATGCGCTTAAGGTCATTTCGAATGAACAAGTTAAATAACTAGTTGTCTAGTGTAATTTTAAATGTTACATATATGTATGTGAATATAAATTAGTTAGGAGAGACCCGCTCCGCAATTCCTAGCAACGCTGTGTGTGGGTACTGGCTATACCGTAATATTAATTAGAATCAGCACTTCGATACTTAGAATAGCGCCGAAAGTACCGCAGCTGCAAGAAGCGACCACAACAACTACGAGTTTACGATGGAAAGCAGAATGGGAAGACCGTGTAAAAGAGAGCCCAAAAGACAGAGTAGGTACAATAGCCGCCGAGTCCAAGGCACGTCAATCGCATCGCATCTACATATATAACATATATATATACACAAATACACACAATTATACGTATCCGTATCGATGTCAATAAATAAATATTTAGTTATTATTTCAATACATTTATTTACAAAACGACTACCATAAGGATCTCCAGTAGATCGCGCGTAACATATTCATCAGAATTAAAAATACATTTTAAATTAAAAAAGAGTTTTAATAACTTATTTTTTTTTTTTTTTTATAACTCGTCTTAGCACACTATAGTCATGATAATTTTTTTTCGGGACAAATGTACACGAATAATTGTATTTATTTATTTTTAACATTGACCACTAACATCCATATATTGTACATGTTTTCTACAAGATAAGATTTCCTTACCTACGTCGACATTATACAATATACATAATTAATTAATATTAACATTTACATACTCAATCAGGGGCTAAGACTAAGGATTGTTTACAGGCTATAGCTTTACTATATCAGTGTTTATAACAAAATTATCTGATTTTAGAATAAAGAAAAAATTATTACATACCACCTATTAAGCGACACGTATTTGTTTGCCAATGAGACAAGAAAATTTTAGTTACGCAACCCACATGTTTTCTTCACTTAATATCAACGGGAGAATCGTTAATTCAAATAATGGAGAACATATTCATATATCATATATGATATATGAATATATCATTTTAATAGATTTTAACTAGACTATTAACATTTATATAATATAAATATATATTTTAATGTTACAGGTAGAAGGTCATTTAGACAAAGTTCCCTAGACTATTACATTTTTTTTTATTTATTAATTTGCTGATTTGAACAAACAAAAACTGAATAGAAGGAAGGAGGGGTATTCAACATCACTAATTTAACTAAGATTGTGACATAAATATTTAGTTTAGAACAAAACATGCAGTTTAGTACTAACCCATTCTTATTTATTAAATACAAAGATGTAAGGTACTAAATTTGAAAGTGTTTAAAAAATCGTCACATTTTACATTTTGGGCGGAGCAATTGGTTTCAATTCAAAAGTGAATATGAGGTTTTTTATCCGTTTTTTTTTTTGAAGCATTAAAAGAAATGGTCCAACTTTCAACTTGGGAAAGGGTTTCTTAGTAAGGATTAATTTCAATTTCATTTTTGACATTAAACTCTCTTCAATTTACGAATATATTTATTAATTATTATAGATAGATTTAAAAATATTTATTAAGATATGTAATCACTGTTTTTATACATAATCTGAAGATAAGATTACCCTTAAACTATGTTCTATATAATAATTATAAAAAAGCTTTTATAACTAAAATTTGATAAAACAACTGGGATTTTATACATTTTTGATATTTGTTTCTAAACATTGAATAATATTTGATTAAAGCGTCTATTCGAAAGCAAAGTTTCTGTAGTTGTAAATTAAATTTAAACTCCGGCACACCTGCTCAAAATTGACACATAAGTGATGAGTATGTGATACCAACTCAGTGCAAAAGTCAGTCCATTTTCTAATAAAAAACTTTAAAGTTCTTAAGGCTCTTGCATATGCGTACCGCTATAAATCTAACCATAAACAATAGTTTTTATAGGCTATTTGTTAAACATAATAAAGGTAACGAGGCTTATAAACACAACAAAATGATAAACATACAAACATTCAACTAAACATTATTTGACATTTATAAATTATAAAAATTATACTTCCTAATTTTCATTTATAAATCCTGCCTTATATTAAAGTCACTTAAAAAAAAATGTTTTATTAAAATCAATCTTATATAATATATATACTGCTTGAAAATATTTTGAATTAAAACTATTTTTATGGATAAATAACATGAAATGTGTTTTCGTTTTTCAAACTTCTTAGTTCTTTACAAAAACCTTTTTGCTTAATAATTCCAAACTAGAAACAACAAAATATACTAATGTAATTAGGTATGTAACTAAACAGTTTATAACAATTTATTAAAATTATTATCAACAAACAAGGATGGGTAGTGTCATCGGACCATAAAAAATGTCACTTGTAAAATTGTGTTTACCTAAGTACTTTTATAACATAGATAGTAGAAAGGTGACGCTGCACATAAAGTATTATTAAATATACGCACATGTTTATAGCATGTGTATATACTTTATAATATATAAAACATCGATTTTAGTTATTAGTTTGTACTCCAAAAGTCTTCTATTCGCTCTGCAAATGAGCTTCATTCCTGTGATACATATTTCCACATCCTATATCCGATAATGATGATGGAGTGTTTTTCTTGTCAAACGAACAAACCACACAAATCCATTGACAATAATAATAATAATAATAACCATATTTATGTTTATATATAACAAACGAATTTGTGCCGCATACTCGTTTTGAAACGTTCACAAAATCGTCAATGCGTTGTACAGTTATGCAAGCTCATAAAGTTATAAAGATTTCTCGTTCAAATTTTTAATGTTTTCGAAAACAACTTTTTGTCATATTGGCTAAAATAAAATAAAATAAAAAAACGATCAGTCTCTCAAAATTTTATAGTTCCATTAATCTCTACAGGCTACAGCAAAAGGAAATCGTAAAAGTTCAATGCTTTTTTTTAATCAAATGCACAGAGCTATCAATTATTACTTAACTGTACATTAAATCATACTTAAAAGGAACATTTAATTACATGACGTGTTAAGTATTTTTGGAGAAATATGAAAAAGTCACTATTATAATTTATACGCAGGCACACATACAATAAAGTATATTCTGTCATATATTATAAGTCACCATAAACTTGACGTTAAAAAAAAAATTCAAACTGCGAGTAAATTGATGCCGAAAATAGCAAATTATGCCAAACAAATAATCGTGCACGCCTACGTTATTATACTTTATATTATGTGAAATGCACACTTACCCTTTTAATTTATCTACAACATGTGCGCGTTGAACGTTAAAACGTTTTAAGACGAACGTGACATATGTTTGAATAAAGTTGTTCCATATTTTATTCATTTAGTTATCAAACGTCAAAAGTTTCCATAAAAATAATATGTGCAAAACGTCTAAGATGAAATATAGTAAATAATATAATATGTTATTTTACTACAACGATGACAGATGGTAACGAAATACAATACCTGCAGATATGAAGTCAAGATAAATCAGTACGGTTATATTAATAATAACAAAGAGATAATAATATACTTTGTTAACTTTTAAAAACATAAATAACGTATAGAATTGATTTTTTAATTTACAGTAAAACCTATATTGCTCTTTTCATTAACACTTCCCGAAAATATACGATTTTCTAAAATTATTCATTTTTGTATTTATCACTATACAAAATATTTAGCTATTGTAGTTTACAATATATATTTTTACGATACTGATAATTATACAAATTCAAATCTGATAATATTCTTAAACTGAAGTGGAAGGAATGATCAAACTTTAAAATGAAACTTTTTGAATGCACATGCTATAGTTATATATTTAATATTAAGTTTAGGTACATATAAATATATCAATGCCTGTCCCCACTTTTTAGCATTAAGTCTATGCCGAATGAAGGTATATGTTACAATACACTGCTTAAAGCATATTAAAATAGCCATCCATATTAGTAACGTATGCATTTTACATCCTTCGAACTATCCTCTGGCCTTATCGACCATCATACTAAAATAATAGGAACAACGATTAAACCTCAAAAATATCGTCCTTTAATTTTATATAGATATGATGATTTGGGTTCTTGTAATGTATAATTTACGTACCTATACTATTACCTATTATACCATCTAATAGTGTCTGATTGGTTAAAAGCAATGCATATTTTTTTGTTCGTGTGTAAAACTGTAAAAATATGAAAATAAATTAAACTCTAATGAAATCAGATTTCACAGTCCGTTGTATAAATGTGTTCATAAAATATAATTTAAAACTAGTATTACCATATGATAATAATCCCATGGCAAAACATACGAAGCTTGGGCAACGGTTATATTATTTTGTGCTGTTAATATAACTTTACCATTCAGTGATTCACATTGTATTTTACTCACAACAAAGGAATAAGTTTTAAGTTATAATTTAATTTCAAATCACCACAAAACGAAAACGTATAATTCGCGTGCAATGTGCGTATATATAGTATTAATATTTTATAAATTGTTCACTTATAAATCTCACAGAAAAAAGTTTAGATGTTCACAACGGAATAATTGTATAATGCGCCACGAAAGTTAACCATATACAATTAATTTTTGAGCTTTAATTTTCATGTTTTTATGAATGTGTATTGTGTTCAATATAGTCATAAATATTAAATAATATTAAGAATAAATGATTTAAAAAACAGGGAATAGCCACTCTGCTGAATAGGTTCGAGTTAAACTCGTCATGGCGTAGGTCCAAGTCTAAGGATATATTTTAATTGATATATATATTAGCATTGGTAATTTATTTTTCTATTATTACTGAAGTAGGTGTTTTAACATAAATGTTACATATATTATAAAATCTATTATTTTTATTAATACTAAATAAATAATTTTATTATCATTTACTGATCATCATCAATCTACTACGATTGTCATAGAAACATATTTTGAAATAACGAATTAAATAATAATAATTTTGTTATTGATTTTCACATTTATTTCTCGTTAATTATTTTCGAATCATATGCCGTTATTATTTTAAGTTACATTTATGTTTAATTGTTTGTTATTATACTGTAAAAATATCCATTTATTTTATAATATACCTACTAGATAAAAACGTTGAAACTATGTTTCAAGGTTGGCTCATGTAACGGCAAGAAAACACCATTGTTTATAAAATACTTTCGCCCAAAAATAATATGATCAAATTATAGTTTATATGACATGTAATCAACAAAATTATTTTTAAAAGTTTGTTCGGTACCACATAACAGACAGGGTTCAAATAATTCTCCTATATATGATCTTCCTGGTATCTCTAAGAACGACCGGTCAATCTTTAAAACGTTCATCAAGATAGTCGAGAAGTTCATAAGTTTATAGCCACAACTATATACACACATCGTCTTATAATATATTATAAATTGTAAAACTGTGTCTCATAAACTATTACATACCTATCGATGTGAACGCATGTGTGTGTCCAGCAGTCGCTATTTAACTAGCGGCACAACAAGAGAATATTATTACACAAAACAATAAATAAAAATTACAGTAGGTACACTTTTAATTCAACGTTTTATTCGATTATAACAAATATAGTTAACGGTTAATCCAAACCTACAGAAAAAAATTATATGCAGAAACAAATCTTGCGTGCAGAATTTACCACGCACTTCCAAAGAAACTTCTTCGTCCTCTTCCAAACGGACTTACGTCCACCAGACCGTGGTTGTCGGATTTCAGCTA
>JACXSJ010001662.1:57205-78137 GCA_014851325.1 Pentalonia nigronervosa | reverse complement strand
CCATTAATACAAATAATAACGCAAACGTATTTTCGAGTCCTTTATTATTGACCGCGCAAACCGTAATCATGAACATGAAAATTGTCTACTCACTAATGACCGATGGACATTAGTCCCCGCCGATCATGATACGATCATTGTATACCGCGTGTGCCGTACACAAATGCTGAATGTGCAACGTGACCCATGGATGAGACGAATGTCATAATCGAGGCTCGTATTTGAAAAAATCATTTCGTTTTAACGTTTTACAATTTTTGCGTTTATCGTTGGACGTGAAACGCCGTACACATTTTGCGTTAATCGTTTATCGTTAAAAATAATATCTAATGTGGGAATGGCCCGGATACGGAACACGGTAAATTCTTGGATTTATGGATAAGATAAAAATAAATAACGTGGAATGAATATTTCTACGAAACCAATATAATAACTTTTAAATAAGTAAATGGATTTTACGCTATGTTGTTTTGCGTCATTTTTCGTATAATGATATTCTATATAATATACATGACATTGTTATGTATTACGTTTTGCGATATGTAATTATGTTTTGTTCTGTGGTATTTAATTATTTTTGTTTACAGTTTTCCGTTTTAATTACGTTCACAAAATTCAATCGTTTTTTTTTCATATTTTAGTATTTTACGTCATAATCATAACGTTATTATAGCTTTTTCAAGCCCTGGTTTATAATAAAAATTTAAAAAAAACCAGTAATCGTACGCCCGTATCGCTAGCGCAACAATTTTATCTGAAGTTACACTATTAATTTAAAATATTCATTTAAATTTTACACGGAAAAGCTTAGATACTTCAATAATAATATATTAATATATACAACAGAATAAAAATTGATTGAAAATTTTAAATGTAAAAAGACATCAAGAATCAAATTGAATTCTTCAACAATATAAACATTTTGCCTATTTAGGTATTTAAGGATATTAATGCAAAACTTATTTATACATTTATATAATAGGTATGTTATATTTGTAAAATCAGCTAAGCAATGCAAATATACATTATTATATCAAAGTGTGCTAATCTGATTGTTTTCACGAGTATGAATTCTCAACAATAAGATTAGTATTGCTGGACCAATGTGCAAGGCGTTACTGAAATACAGTATTATACATAGTCATAAAATATAGTTAACTAAACTCAATATTCATTCAAAATCGTTAAAATATTTCGATAGTGTGGTTTTTATATTTTATCTTTTATCTTTCTTTTTATACAAACATTAAGGTACACTGTATAGTGACTATAGTTTAGTAATAATATGGAAACAAAACTGCAGCATAATATTTAAATAACCTACATGGTAGTGTAGAGGCGTGCTCACGGAGATGGATGAAAGTGTCATATCCCCTCTCTTTCCCTTTGGCTTATTTTTGTCATATAGCATATACAATTATACAATAAAGAATAAAAGTATATTTACTGCTATATAATGCGATCTGAAAGTACATAGTCAAAAATGTCTCCCCCCCCCCCCCCCCCCATCAAAGCTGAGCATGCCACTGCAAGATGATAGAGGTGATTAATATAACGTACGAAGTGTACAAACAAAAAAACAACATTAAAATAACCGTTCTATTCAAAAACAATCTGAGTAAATATTAAAATCATTTAAAAACGATCGATGATAATAGTGAAAAATTAAAATAAATAAAGGTGCATCTATACATTACTTATTACTTTTACCTATACACGGCGTTTTCCGCAACGTTTTCTGTCGGATTAAATATTCATTGTTTTATATTTATATTATTTTATTGTAACTAATAATCAAAGGTCTTGAGTAGCTGTTAGACAAGAAACAATCTTATCATTTAAAAGTTCTTTTATGTCAATGACTTAATGTTGAAGATAATAAAAACACAAATATAAAATGATTCAACTTCCTGTAAAGCCGCATTCCCACGACTGGTGTACTTGCCAAATACGCTAATAATTGTACATTCGACCAGTGCACGATTAGGGTGTTCACACGACTGGCGTATTTGACAAGTACACTGTTCCCACAGCTGACTGTTATAGCAAATATGATGGTTGGAGCCATAATTTAATAATTTAATATTTTCATTTTTTTTGGTTTTTATGAAATTTAAGTTAAAATTTAGTGTAGTTCTAATTGTTATAATATGGTAAAGACTTGCCTACTAAATAGTTAATTATTTTAAAATTATAATTTAACACAATTTAATCAATAATTTGTTGGACCATGATTTTTCATCGAATTCACTTAATTTTTCACCAAAAAGTTCCCCCGTAAAGTTGGCATACATTTTTTTTCGGTTTATCACAAACAGTTTTCATAATTTTGTAGGCATCCTATTTTATAGGTATCCTTTTAAAACTAAATATAGTTCTCTACTTCAAAAGTTATTTAATCTGTTAGGTCTTCTGTTACACCCTGTATTGTTACATCCTATAAGCTATAAGAAACCCGCTGGGATTAAAAATAAACATAAAAATATCATTGTAATTATTAAGACAATTTTTTTCATTTATTTCTTTAAATTTAAATTTTTTAATTCCACAATTCTTTTGCCACACTATATAAGTATATGTTACATTTTTTTTAATGAACATAATTATGTAGAATACTTTAGAGGCTTAATATTTTAAATAATTATTAAACTTTTACTTTAAATCTAATTAAAAGTGTATGTAGTTTACGCAATTTTTACTTTGTTTTTTAAGAAATATTGTTGAACGATATAATTTACGTATTATTATGCCATATTCAACAAAAATTAAAACTATTTTGTACATTTTCAAGATACCTTAAAACTTGAAGGAGTGGAAAATTATAGAGAAAATTTTTTCCGAAAAATGGAATTTCCCTCATTGTTGTGGATTTATAGATGGCAAACATATTGTTATTCAGTCACCTATACATAATGGCTCTGAGCTCATAAACTACAAAGGCACATTCAGTGTAGTTTCATTTCTTTAAAGGACGCTAATTAAAAATTTTTTTAATGCAAATATGGGATGCCAAGGGAGAATAAGTGTTGGCGGTGTGTTTAAAACTACCTCTTTGTACAAAAGTATTGAATAAAATGTGCTTATGTTTCCATCAGATGAAATATTACTTTTAAGAGAATTGTATATCCCCTACCTGACTGTTGCGGATGATGTATTTGCATTTACTCCACGTATAATGAAACCGTATTCCGGAGTGTATGAAAAAGGAAGTAAAGAAAGGATATTCAACTATCGGTTATCTCGTGTCCGACGTGTTGTCGAGAATACATTTGGAATAATTTCTTCGGTATTTCGAGTAATGAGAAAACCAATGTCACTCGAACGCGAAAAAGTAACAAATATTACCTTAACATGTGTATTGTTATATAATTTTTAGAATAAGTAAAACATCATTTTTTAAATATTCATCAAGTGGGATGTTTGATATCGAAAATGAAGAAGGGCAGATTATTTCTGGTACGTAGTGACAAAAACAAAATAGCATGGCATATTTACTATCTATTCGTAACATGCCCAAAAGATCCGGAGCGGAAGTAAAAATAATACGAGACGAATACACTACATACTTTTCAACAAACGGAAAAAAACCATGGCAAGATAAATATTAATATTTTTTAAATGTAATTTTACACACCATCTTATTCAGGTACCTACCTATACTATGATACCAAAATTATGTTATTATTTTTTAATAATTTAATTTATATATTATCATATATTATTTGTATATAATAATGCACTGTACCTATACATTTGCAATACATAATAATAACAGTACGATTTATTTTATCGTACTATGACAACATTATAGCTAGGTAAATAAATGAAGACATTTTTTATTTTAATATTTTGAATATTATATTTTATAATAAATTATATTACGATACTTACCTATAAATAAGTTTTTTTAATATTTATTGTAATTTTATCTAATTATTTAAGAATGTGTTAATTTATATATTTTATTATTAGTCGACATTCAAATGATGAAGTGCTTATTTATACATGATAGTTATATAAATTTACCTGTGTTCATCGTTCATAATATTATATTGAAAATAACCGGGTTATTTTAATCAATATATAAATAAAATCACTTGTTAAAATAAAAATAAAATTAATTCCTCATTTACTCACAAAAAGAAACAATAATACTTAAATAACAAAAACACAAAATCAAATGCAATTTACGAAAATAAAATAGACAATGATCGAAGAACTTGTGATATTAATTAAATAAAAATATAAATTATTATGTAACCACAAAAACTGATTTTGAATAAAAAAACGTAGGTAAGTACGTGGGTATAATATACAATAAATAGTACTTACGTAGGTTTCTATCGAAAAATGCTAATAAATCAACTCCTAACCATCCCAAACGTGTGCATATAAACATTGTCAGCTTTTGAAACAAAAAAAAAAAAATTGTAACAATGTACATTAAAAAAATGATTATATCACATAATATTATTTATTATTAATAACTATTAACTTTGGCGCCTCTGGACCACTTAGGATGCTACTGTTTTCGCTGGTCCACACGAATCGGCCGTGGGATCAATAGTACAAGTATATTGGCCGTTCCTTTAACTTGTGTCACATTTACCGACAACCTTCGGGAACGGCACCAGTGATAAATAATTGTACAAGTCTACGGATCCGACGGCGTGGCAAGTAAGTACCATCAGTACTAAATATTGGCCAAGTACACCAGTCGTGGGAATGCGGCTTTTAAGGTACGATTCCCATGACGCGTCAGACGCGTGCGGCTTGCGTCTGACGCAGGGTACTACTTCCAAGGTCATCCAATGGTTGCGTTTCCTAAAATGCGTCGACAGCTTTGCGGCGGCTGCAAGTTGCGTCAGCCGCACGGGCCGTCCGGTCAGTGAGCAGTATAGACGCAGCCGCACGCGCGTCCGTATAATTTTCTTACATTTTTTTCGTGTACTTTCGTCATGTCAAAAGTACTCTTCACTGTCATTGAGGACGAAAAACTTGTGAAAATGGTTGTTAAATACAATTGTTTGTATGATTTGGGTTGTAAATAAAGGACGTAAATAAGGGATGTTCATTTGCATTCCCCTGTTCGACTAATAATTGTTCTACGAGAAATTCTTTTTCTTCAATTTATTCAAGAAGAAGACATGACAATAACTCACGTTGGCTCAATTTAAACTTTTTAATTAAAAATATATTAATACTTTTAAAGTACAGGTTATGATATAATAATTTTGTATTAAATAAAAAATTGGCTGAGACGTCTACTACCTCTCAACGACTGCACATTACTGACGCGTCATAGGAATCGTACCTTTAAGGAAATTATAGAAGCTGGGGAGCGCTGGTCGTCCATTAGACGAAAATACTTTTGATCGAGATAAATTATTAACATTTTTTAATAATGTTACCGATTTTTGGCCAATTTTATCAAGTGTAGAAAATATTGATACACCTGATAAAGGCACTGTATTCTTCTTAAAATAAAAACCTTTGCTGCAAAAACAGATTGTATTTATATTACAAAAGTTATGTGTAGCACTCTAAATTATTTTTCCACATTCAATGAGTACAGAAGTTGTATTTCATTATAACAAAATAAAAACCAGCCACAAAAATAATTTATTGGAAGAAACCATAACAATCGTTTGGCATTGATCAGCCCACTATAACTCAAGGCCTGCTATTATTGAATTCTCAAATAAAAAAGAACGAAAATAAAGAAAACCAAATCTCAGCATTTATCAAAATCGTGACTTTATGTATATATTTTTAAGGAAAAATAATGACTTCACCTATTAAATATTCTAAAGGCAGAACTTAAATAAATAATGATATATCATTAAAATATTTATTATTTTTATTTTAAATATGTAATTTATATATAAGAAGTTAAAATGTAATTAAGTTTTATTTATACTATGCATGTTGTAAAAATATACTTAACTATTTAATTTAAAGGAAATGATTTCGGTTTATATCTACAATGTATGATTAGATAATTATTATTCTTTATAATTAAACATAATATTATATTCTAAGTAAATAGTCAACATTTCGTCATTCCAACTATTAGGGGAATAACTGGAGAGGTCACTGAGGTTAGGGAAGATAGTGTTTTTACTAGTGAAACTTATTTTTAAGGGTGGAGGAGTGAACACGCAATGGTTATTTAATAAAAAAAACGGCCTGGATCGTGCTGTTCCTCCCGCATTGCACGATGTGTCCGATACGGCGAAATTCAAGTTTTGTTTTTCGCCGCATTCAACGTAGAATATGGCATTCGATTTCGTTTTTTAATTTTTACGCATGGAGTAATTGTTTATATTTTAATAATAAAGTTTAAAAATACATAGTATGTTTGGAAATGTTAGAGTATTAAGATAACGACGAATAATCGGTGCGGTTAGTCGCAGATCTCAGTCCTTTCCATGATATACGTATATTGGCATTTGGCAAATTAGTGTTGTGTTTTTAGTTTTTATTTATATATAATATTATAATTGTTTGTATACGATATACCATTAATTTCGCTTCAATAAATAAAGATGAACGAAAAAATAGAAAATAAAAACAAGAGGCATAAGTAATGCAATCTGAGTCAACGCATAATTCTAATAGTAATATTTCTGATACCACAATTAATATTTTGTCTGCCAGTGAAAACCTTTTCATATAATTTTTTATTTTTTAATAATTAATTTTTTTTTAAAAGGTTTATTCCTTCTTACTGTTAATATTTTTGTATCGTATACAATGATATTATATCATTAAATTTAAATTTAACTCGTTCATTAAAATGACCCACCGATACCTACTGTACAACAAAGCGGTACAACGGTAACCACTTGTCCACCATTTTATTAATTATTTTTAATTATCTATTTAGGTATAAAATCATTTTTAATTTGTTAAGGTCATTTAAATGAATAATAAAACAGTTTTTAAAATAGGTATATACAAACTTTAAAAGTTAAATTTTGTTTAATTCATCATTATTTTATTGAATTATATCCAAAATAAGAAACTTTCAATATTAATTGTTAATAATTGTTTCAGGTATTATAATATGAATCGTCATTTAATTTTTTAAAAATAATCAAAGATTCATTATAAAATTTATTGGAGAATGAAAAGTTGGATGCTTTCATGATGGAAATCAAAGACGGAAAAAAATATTATATGCACTATACAGTATTGATCAGGCCATAGGATTTTTGTACTGTGGGTCAGCGACCTTTGTAATGTACAGGAAACCAACTATTAAATCTAAAATCACTCAGTGCTCGCTTCGATTGCGATTTACTCAATTTCATTTATCATTTGTCGTTTGTTCGTCCGATAACTGAATATTCGCAGTCAGCCGCCGGCCGACTAAGTACAAAAACGGATAACCGAACGGTATGAAATAATTTGTTCGATTCGATTCCGATTGAACAGAATCGTGGACATTACTAAAAACCCGAACTCTGTCATTTCGCCGCCCTCGTTTCACCGCTGAATAATTCGCCATCATTCATTTCACCCATGAAACTGGAAAAATATATTTGAATAATTAAAAATCCTAGCTTTAAGGTCTACCTGCGTAGGCTTCTATAGTTACATTTGTAATCACGTAGAAGCCATAAAATAAAGAATACACACATTTTCAAAATGACACTATTTGAATAAGATTTTTTCCATTAAACGGCATACCATAATATGTAATTGTAATATGTATACATTAATTATATTCCGTTGCACAATACACAATCTTACTGAACTACTGAACTATAAGAATAAAACAACTATAAATATATTATGTTCATAAAACTATCTTTACCAAGTGGGTACTGACAATACTGACTGTGATCATACGTTCACAATAAATAAAAGTAAGGTACGAATAAAATGTGCTACGTATCAATTATTGTAATTGAACCTTGAACAGTATGTAGGTAAAATTCATTTTTCACAAATATATTTATAAAGTAAACAAATATTGAAATATTTGGTACGGGCGAGACAACTAGTATTACTTATAAAGTTATAACTAGTTATGAGTGAATACCTTGTAGAGTACAACAAAGTTTTTTGTTATTTGTTTATTGCACAATGGGTAATATTTATGAACAAAATATATTTTTCTTTACACAGATTTGGGAAAAATGCGCTCGGCGTACTCGTTGAGTTGTGCTGGTTTAAGTTTGGGTGACCAAAGTCAATATCAAACATCCTTGTTTTTTTAAATTTAACATTATAATATTTTATTCGTTATTACTTATTATCCACAATGGGCAATTTGTACAATTGTTCATCGCCACGATAATCACAATCACATTTGACATGACAAAATGGATAGTTATAATTTTAAATAATGTTATTACATAATGTAATTGGTTGTTTTCATTTGTGTCCGGTTACACTAATTACAGCGATCCGAAATTACCGGAGGCTCCTAAGTTCCAATCAACCAGTGGCATAATTATAGGTGGCCCTAATCCATCAACAAATACAATTTAAGATTTATTATTTTATTATATATTAATATAGACGTATTGTAGTAAATTGCACATACTATAATTTTGTATTTATGGTTAACATTTTAATTTTTCCCATAGCAATACTATCTAAATATTACCTATCCGTATAGCTCCTATGAACTAATGTAATAAATTAAACTACGTAAGAACTAAAAGTCTGACAAGTGTGCGCCCATTAGCAAACACTAATAAAACACTTGTTAAGATATCACATGTGCACATTTATTTAGAATATAACATTATTAAGTATTTAAGTAGTGGCCTATTTTAACCACTATTGCTCAATTATTTTTAATAAATTAAATTAATTTTAAAATGTTAAGTTTAGAGACGTTTCATAAATTTAACGTCTTATAGGTTGTAATAATTTTTAGCAATGAATGTATTGATTTTACAATGATGTGTGTTTTTAAGTACAATTTTGAATCAAACATTTTTTTATTATATTAATAAGTTTAGCACTATATTCCCTTATTGTTTTAAAATATAAATTAATTCTGTATGGCTAGGTTATGAATGTATAAGCTCTTACGTGTTCTACGCGAGTACGCTCTAGTGTTTTTGTACATAAATGCCATGATATTTGAGTTAATATTAATAATTATGCATGGTCACAATACGCAATCATATACCTACTTTACATACATAATTTTAATTTTTAGAATTATTTAAAATGAATCGTAAAAATATATTATAATAATAATTTAACATAATTGTGTATAATTATAAATCGTATATATTTTTTGAATTATTATTAGAACAGAAAAATTATTTTATAATATAATACAATTTATTGTGTATGATTAAAAATTACAATGTAATATAAACAGCCATATTATGTCTTTTATTTTTAAATATCATTAGATTATAAAATAAGCATGAAAATATAGGTACGTTACATTATCATCATCATATGCAAAAATCAAAAAAAAAAATTCTACCAACGATTGTTATTCCATTTATACATATTTGTAATTCTAATTTCAACATTTGTACACCTCCCAAAATGCTCCAAAATAAATGTTTTCCGTGGTGGTGCTAATGTAACGTTGCACCAGCACCCCACTTTTTGTACATTCGATTTTTCAGCACCAAAATGGTACCAACGATTGTTTTTCCATTTGTACATATTTGTAATCGTAAAAATTTGTTTTCAACATTTGTACACCTCCCAAAATACCCCAAAATAACGGCTGTGAAGTTAGCCCCCCCCCCACCGTATAAAATCATTTCCAAAATTATTGCAACCTTATTTTTTCAATTTATAATTATTTGTAACCAACTTTTCAGAATTTGTAACCTCACCATTTTCGAGTACTGATCGATTTACCTATAAGGGTAATTCAATTTAATCGTCTAAAACAGTTAGTAACTTATAATATTCAATTTGTAACTATTTCATTTAATGAAATTTATTTTTATTATGTACCAGGTGTTGATATTTTTTTATTAGATATGACATTTTTACTTTTTTGTATACTAAGTTATTTATTTTAAATTATTAATTAAAAATATATTTTGAAAAAAATAATATATGCATACCTCTTAGCTTTACCTGGTTTTGGCCTCACTTATAAATTATATTTTCATATAATCTATATATTATATAAACGAGTGTGTCCTGAGTGACTGATTAATAATTAACAAAGGGTCGAACTTATAAGAGCTATAGCTTTGAAATTTTAATGTAAATTAATATTATAATTTCACCATACACCAAGAAAGCATTTTTCAAAATTTTGATTTTAAAGGGATTGATTTCAATTGTCAAAAATCAACATTTTAGGTATAAATTGTATATCTGATGCATTGATGAGTAAGCGCTATAAGCTGTAAGATTCTACCTGTACATTATACGCACATTGCATTTTATCTGCAGATTCTAAGGCATCTAAACTATAATAAATTGTATTATTTGTGTTGTGTAATAAAATAATATGCGATCGACGATTTATAATACAGTACACATATTTTCTAATAATTTTCATATAATCTTGTTAGATAACAAAAATATATACATTTTTATACTTAAACCCGGGAACGACAGGTAATTCAGGATTGCTAATGGATTGCCATTGGTTATATATAATTAGGTATATTACTATTACGATACATAGATTTTTTCAAAAATATATTTATAAAATAAACAAATAGTTGGCATGGACAACGCCAGGCGAGATATCTAGTATACAAGTAAACGCATATAATAAACATATAAAAACGCAATAAAATCCATTTTTTCTACTTGTAATTTAGTACGTACTATTCAATATAATTAAATAGTAAAAAATCAACTATAAAGGAAAGTAAAGTAAATATTTTTTTGTATTATTAAAATGGCAAATTCAAAAAGGATTATTATAGAATAAAATATAAACAAAAGGTGGGCAAGTGAGAACTGCTCCGCTGTACAGTAGATGTACAGGGAAGTCATTTTATGGATGTATTAAATTTAAATTCAGTGATAAAAAATCATTGTATACGAAAAACGATTCTGAGCGAAAACTGTCTGTCAGTCTATATTACTATCCATCCCAATCATATATATAATATTCTGTACAACTATGTGTTTTTAGGATACACCTATTGTTTAGTTTTTTTGTCTTCATGTCAACTCCAACGTCCATAACATAAATAGTTATTTACTAGTACTAAAAACAAGCTATTGACAATTTATATTTTAGTCATTTTACATTTTTAAAATTATATTCATATTTTTCGACTTCTATGTAAAACAAAAGACCAAGTAAGGCTCTAACAGTTGTATACATATTTTTTCTAAAGTTATTATTATAATAATACAAAGAAATATTTACATTTAACTTAACACCCGTTGTTCTGGGGCATTTTGGGAGATGCACAAATGTTGAAATAAGGATTACAAATGTGTACAAATGGAAAAACAATCGTTGATACCGTTTTGGTGTTGAAAAGTCGATTGTATAAAAAGTGGGATGCTGGTGTAACGTTACATTAGCACTACCGCGGAAAACGTTTATTTTGGAGTATTTTGGGAGATGTACAAATGTTGAAATTAGAATTACAAATATGTACAAATAGAATAACAATCGTTGGTAGAATTTTTTTTTTTGATTTTTGCATATGGTGGTGCTAATGTATCTTGACATACATTATATTGTATAATATATAAATATATAATAACATAATAGTGTTGTATTAAATCTATTACACCCACTACAAGCTACGCTTTTGGGGCAGCGTTATAAATTATTGTAACTACGATTTTTTGTTTGATGTATCTTCTTATTTAAGCCTATTGACAATAAACTTACTATTACTATTTAAAAATCATAATATAATTACAATAAATTATGTTTAATGACAACAGACAATTATATTATTGTCTTCTTGAATCGTTAGGATAAATAATTATTTTTGAATAATAGTAAATCTTCTATACTTACCTTGTACCTCCTTGGAGTGTAATTTTTTTAGTGAAAATTTAAAAAAAATTGAGTGAAATCTACAGTAGTTTTTTATATGCGTTTAAAGTTAACATTTCGACAAAATACGTAAAAATCACGAAAAATTGAACATTTTTTTTTAATTCAAAAATTAAATTCATGAGTATTTCAAATTTTTAAAGTAAAATATTACTATATTTTATATACACAATGATATTTTCCATATACAATGCTTTTTGGCAAAAATTAATTCAATCTACTGTATTATTAATAGTAAAGTTAATTATTTTAATAGCAATAATATCTTAAAATACACTTAGTTATGCAGGCTGACAGACCGTCTCCGCTCAGAAACATTTTTTGTTTAAAATGATTTTATATCATCGAATTCAAATTTAACACGTCATTACAGTGGCCCACTCGACACCTACTGTACAGCAGAACGGTATCCACTTGATGACTTTTATTATTATCTTAGATTTATTTAAAAATAATGATGAATTAGTAATTATTCAATGTAGAAAGTCGTATACATTATACATTTATATAGTATATAGTAGAAAAATATTGAGACCTTAAAGGGGCAAAGCCTCCCACTTTTACGTATATAATTTATCCCCTTATCCCCTTAAATAATTCATTAACCACAGGATACATTCAAATAAATTCGATACCTACTGTACAGAAGAATGGTAACTTATATTTTCCTCTTTTTTATTGACAGGACTTTTTGCCTAAATTTTTTATCTAAATTTTGATTATTATGGGCTTCAATTTTCGTCTGAGATAGTGATTTAGTTAAATTCTTGTAATAGTAAGTTCGTATAGTTTTATGTGGGTCAGTTGCGATAAGTCTAATGTAAAACGCAAATTTCGCAGAATATGATATCGTTACCTTATCTCTCCAAAACTATTGAATGTTGACATTTATTGTCATGCTCGTTTAATTCATATCGGGACGTAGATAAATATTCGTTATCTTGGAAAAATTGTGAATACCAGATTGTATATATTTTGTTATTTAATTTTCTGTCGGCTTGTATTCATTTTTGATACAGAATTTTGTTGTTAAAATTATTTTAAGCGATCATACAACTATGGTTTATGTGTTTATATTTATACGGTTAGTGTGTTTCCACTAAGTACTGTTCTGAGTGTACTGCTGTTGTAACTTTAATAAATTATAATTAACAAAAATATAATTAAAACGGATCAATATGTGCCCATTACTATTCTGTATTGTACAGATTTGAATTAAATTAGCTATATTTCTTATGTAATATACGATAAACCAGTGGTTCCTAATCTTTTTTTTATTCTACACCCTCTTCTGAATTTTTAAAAATCTCATGCCCCTTCTTAAATTACAGTTTAGACAACCTTCCTTTTAGTGAGCCATACAAATAAATTTTACAAAATAACCATATAATATATAATATACAACAAATGACTAATTTTTTTTTCATTATTTTAAAAATAAAATATGGATAAATCAACTTTATAGTTAATAATATTATTTTTATATTTTTGAATATAATTTTATAAATATTTTTATATTAAATATTATCGGTAAAATTAATTTAATGAGAAATTTGAGATTGTTTTTTCTCACCAAGTCCATAATCCGTGGGAATCGTTATTTCATCATCACTATTATATTTCCAGTGCAGTATCTAAATGTCACCCTGAGGGAATTCCCCTTGATTGGGAACCACTGGCCTAATTGAAGCTTAGAGAATTTGGCTACAATGAATTGGCTAAGTGCTAGCACAGGATTTGCCTCGGCATACTGCACCGTCTCTACGGACGTTGGTTCTGATTCTGGCAGACACCCTCTCCCCCCTTGCCTTCTTGGCTAAGGAACGCCAAGACATATATGCCGCAAGACAAGTGGATAACCCAATCGACGTAGGCCGCTCTTCCTTGTTCTGCTCTTGGTAGGATCGCTGGGACACATCAGCACAAGGAAGAAAGACCTATCGTCTAATCCTCCCAAACATAAGCCTTCGTCCCTTAGGAAGTTTGGCAATATTAACTTCCACCTTCCCCAGGCCTTATCTGGACACGGATGCTTTGCTAATTATCTCCACCAATTTGGCAAGCTTGACTCTCCTGCATGCTGGTACTGTGATGCCCCTTCAAATGACGCTTTCCATACCCTTTTTGTCTGTGATGCTTGGGACTCGCGCCGTTCGCGCCTGTTCACTTTGTTGGGGATGGACTTAACACCCTTTGATTTCGTCCAGACCATGCTACACTCCAGCAGCAATTGGTCTCTCAGAAACCAATTTGTCAATGACGTAATGAGGAAGAAGGAGTCTGAGGAAAGGAGACGCCAAGCTGCTCCGTTCTTTCCCTTGCCCCCTTCTCCTTGACGTCGTTACGACGTTTACCTGTCTTCCACACAGATCTACTCGCCAGATTCCACGGTCTCGGCTTGTTCCAGCATGTTATCCAGCACTCTTACATTCTTGTAACATATTACGATAGTGGCAAAGTGGCTCAAATGTATTAGTCCATACTATTTGTTATTTTTTAAGTAAGCTACCTAATAGGGAATATTTTTAATCATGTCTATCAATTCCATTACATTATTAAATTATGAAGCAATACCTCCAACATTATTTGGCTGACACAGTTGTAATATTAATATAGGAAAGAAAAAATCTATATAAAACGTCTCGAAAACGCATGCTAAGTTTGTTTGGTCGTTATTAGCAACTAAGTAAGATTGTTGAAATTTATTTAGCGGTTTTAAATGACTTAGTATAAAAATGTTTTCAACTTCCATTTAATTGTTAAAATAATTACCAGAATTTATGATTTATTTATTTAAATTTTGTGTTCCATACTAATTTTTTATGAAATATTTAATATAATTATTATTTTAAATTTCCATGATATATGTTCATTAAATATTTGAATTATTTTGTTCAAAATGTATATTACTATTATATTCCCGAGCTATATATTCTGATTTTCCTCACAACTTGGGTCCTACTCGTTTTTTAAATTTTTGCAATCGTCAGCATAATACATAATGCTCTCTCGTTACCCTTTAAGCATAATAAGACGTCTCTACCGCTTTCTTTCTCGTTATATTTTGCTGGTGTTCTGGATCTTGAATATCTAGTACTGCTATTTCCTCTAATTTATACTGCCTGTTTGAATGGTTTTCACAGTATCTATTAAAATTGCTGTTTTGAGTATATAGCTATGTTTCTGCCAGTTATCTCATACCTGGAATTTTGTCTATTTTCATTTCTGTCTTTACTGGATAGTAGGTTCCCTATAATTTCTATAATTTGTTTTACCTGGCTATTATTTTTGTAATTATTACATATATTTACGTCTTTGATCATAAATATCTGTAGTTTTTTTATAACTACCAATTCATTTCGTATCTATCTCACGTGTTGTCCGTATAAAATGTATCTTTTTAAAAAAATTCTTTAAATTATTTAAAGTACTATTATGTCATGCAAAGAAACTCTGTTTAAAAATGGTTCTCTTTTTAGTATGTATATGCATAATATGTCTTCTTTTTTCATATTTTTGTCTACACATATTTTCGATTTCTGTAACATTGATTCAATATCATCTTGTTTCCTGCTCTGTAATTTATTATTTTTTTAAATATTGAATATCAAAATTTTTTTTAATTTTCTCATGACCAATTTTTCCTTTGTTTTCTAAATTTTTCAATAACTTATTATTAGCAGCTATTTTAAAATTATTAATAAAAATTGTATTTTCTCATAATCATTCCAATTGTTTATTTCTGCAACTTTTTATTAGCATGTATTTATTTCAGGCCATTTTGGAATTATAATTGTTTGAATTTTTATTAACTGTAAATAATTCGTTTCGTGTATTTTCTTTTTCTAATAGACTTATAATAGCTTTTGTGTTATCAAATAATGCAGAGGTATTTAAATCAGACTGTTGTCTGTTAGTTGGACTTTTTAAATTATTAACTGTTTTAAAATCTTTGTAAATATACTACCTTTAGGTTTATATTTCCAGGCTTTTTCTTTCTTAGTGTATTAATTATTAAAGTTATTAGTTACCTATTACAACAGTGATCAATTTTACTCAGTAAAATATAACTACAAACAAAAATTATAATTTTTATCTAAAGATCGCAGTGGCCAGTGAGCTTTTCAGTTATTTATAATATTCTGTATATATGTAGATACCTATATAATATAATATATTGATCGATGTCAATAATCGTGTGATTGGTATAATGATAAGATAATTAGATAGTACCTCATAGTTGTCAGTAATTTGGGCGGTTTTTAAAAAATAATTAAAATCTGGTTTTTTAGTCGAAAAGCCTAGTGTCGATTAATTGGAAGTCGGTGAACTGGGAACCGTTGATTACTTGTATTTAGGATTTAATTCTGTCTGTGTTAATAATTTATCGCATTAATATTTAAATTGTTTAATTTTTTAATAACTTTTGTTGAACTTTCTCCACGTTAATAATGTGTTTCTGGGCTTCAATCACTAAACCAAACTTTGAAGTATTTCTATAACGTTAGTTTTATTATTAAATGATTCTATTTGAACAGCATTTATTATTTGTTACAAAGATAAATTATCCTCAATATGATACATTTCAATGATTTCATTCCACGGGTGATGTACTGATATACTGATGTTATATACCACCATACCAGTATATTTTTAATGTAAATTGCCATAGTAACTATGGGTATACATAGCATAGATAATATCAATCAATGGTTAAAAGCTTTTTAACTGATTAAATAAAATGTGTTTCATCATCAATCAAAAATAAAAATTATTTCAAATATCTATAAATACCTAAAAGAAGCTCAAATATTGTTAATATTACTATAGATAATATCATGTCTGGAAATCGTTAGTAACATTTGATGCAAGTGTCAATTATCTATGGTTATTAACTTTTGAATAATAAAAAAAAAACTGGTTTTGCATAAATTTTCCGCTTATCATTATAGTCAATAACATGAAACAATTGAAGTTATTAAATGTATACTCAATTTATATGTATATATTTTAAAATAAATATATATGGTATGTTTTTATACTTACGTATGGGCTGCATTTGGCTAAAAATATTGTATTATTTTTCTTTGTTTGCTCGACATTATTGTGACTTAAAAAACACATTAGCTAAAAACGCTAACAAGCACACAAGAAATATTTATTGTTGATTTTTTAATAACGAGTGTAGGCTTACATTATAGAATGTATATACAGGGTAATATTTTAAGTATGCTTACTCCCATTTTTTTTTTAATAGTACATTTATTAAAATTCTGATTTTTAGAATTTTAAGTATAAGGTTAGGTTAACCTACCTAAAGACTATATTTTAAAATTTTTGATATTTTTGTATTACTTAAGAAGTGACTTGTAGTGATACAAACTTCTATTTTTCAAATAAGAACCCTCATTTTTACTCCAAATTACTAAGTCAGTGGTATTTTTGATATATCTAAATTAAAATTCTAATGAGTAGTTTCTGAGTTATTTAAATGTTTACATTAAGAATAATAATACCCATAAAAATAATTTTATAAAAATATAAACTATAAGTAATATAAGATGTATTATATGCTATACTTGGACCATTTTTACAAATTATTTAATTATTACATTTTTTATAAGCATTTAAAGTTCAAATGTTAACAAAATTCATCAATATTTCGAAAATGTGCAAATTATTTTGTAGTTAAAAATTTATAAAATATTCAATTTTTATAGCTAAGGATTGAAAATAAAAAAAAGGTCTCTCATAAATAGTTCACACTGTAACCAAAAAATCTAAAAAATATATAAACACAATTTTTTTTTTATAAATATTGTAAGTTAAAATTTAGATGAAATTAGATAGGTATTTAAACGAAGAATAACAATTTTAGTTATTTTGTTGAAACATTTAAAATATATTATTATATTAATATATTTGATACACACAATGACATTTTCATATTGGATTTTTTCTGAAAAAAATAATTTAACCTACTATATTACTAATGTCTAATAGTAAAATAAATTACTTTAATAGCAATAATATAATATACAAATACTTAATGATGTAGGCTGACAAAACGTCTTCGCTCAGAATCACTTTTCGTACACAATGATTTTATATCATTAACTTTAAATTTAATAAATCCTAACAATGACCCTTCTATAATCTAGATACATACTGTACACTGTACAGCAGAGCGGTACCCACATGCCCACCAGCATATTTATTAGATTTGATAAGCTATTACTAGTATAGTTAATAGGAATCAAATCTTGATTACTTTTAAATTTGTTTGCTTTTTAATTAACATTCCAAGTAATTTTTTGTAATTTTAGGTTAATGTTAATCAATGTTCACTTATTTTAAGAAAAAACCCGATTGTTTTTCGTTTAAGAATTATATCGATATCACAATTAAAATAAAGTGAAAATTATAAAAATTAATGTTTAATGTTCAAAAATGTGTATTAGTTATTATAGAAAATATTTTCAAAGTTAAATATTTTTTTTTTAATTTTTAAAACTATTAATTTTACAAAATATTTGTATTTTTTACAAATAAATATTAATAAACTTTTTCATAAAAATTGAATTATACTTTCAATGTTCCAGTTGTATTTAATTATTTATTGTAAATGTTAGAATAAGAGTATTATTAATACATTTTAAATTAAAAGTCCAATATTGGTGGGGGGGATGACAGTATAGTATAAGTGTTTTTTTGGATCATCAACTTCCTAGCCATATAACGATTGCACGAATAATAACACTTAAATAAATGTTAATTTTTTAAATAGACGACTATACTAATAAAAGTGTTTTAGAAATAAAATAGACAATTTATTATTATAAATAATAATATTATTTGGTCCGATTTGGGTGTATGTTAATTTCTAATACAATTATTATGTTATCAGGTAATAAAAACTTGTATTAGTATACAATAGTCACGAACTGCAAACCATTGAAAAAAGCTTACAGTGTGAATTCGACGGTAAATCGTCACCAGATATTATGTAAAATTTCTATATAGAGATAAAAAAAAAATTAATATTTCAATTTGAAATTTCATCGTTTAAAATTAATTGAATAGTTAGTAAGTTGTTTACTATAAACTATAAACTAACACGATTTACATTTTGTTTTGTACCACGAGTCACAAAAATAAGGCGTAAACCTAACAAAGAAATTTGAGACAAATATTTGTTTTAAAATATGTGTAATATAATATATAAATTGAGCATAATGTAGTAACTTCAGCACCTATATGTTTCATGTTATTGACTATAATAGTACATTAATACATATGGTGTTAATACAAGATATCGGTAATACTAACACAGAACCTGTTTCGACAAAAACGATTTTGTTTTTTTGGTGTAATTCAATAATGAATAATCGTAGATAATTGGAATTTTTTCTAAACATTTATACTATCAATTTTTAGAAGTTAATAAAACATATGTATAATCTGTATAAAATATTTATATATTATATTATTTGTATTAAAATAATTACAGTGGCGCAATTACGGGGGTGGGTAGCGATTTGGGTGTTATTCCCAACCACCTCCCTCCACATGACTTTTTATTTTATATTTTAAGTTTTTTGTAAGCAAGTTGACAGAACGGTTTTTATCTCATAAATCTATTTTTAATGATACATATTTAATTATTATAAATCTGGAGTTTCTTTGCATTTTCATTTGTAAATTTGTTAACTTTTTAATTGTTAAACAATTGATTTATATAATTATTGATTATTGATTCTATAGGATTTGAACGCTTATTTTCTAAACACGAGCTTACTGAAGGCGAAGAAAATTAATTCACTGATTAATTAAATTTTATTCTCCCGTGGTGTCTAATGATTCTTTATGGTTGAATTAAAACTGTGGCAAGCCAAGATACAGTGGTCTGAAAAACTACTAATTATCGGAACTCGAGGCACTAGATATTTGTAATAGAGACATTTACCTCAGTATTTATTTACCGCTAAAAGAACTGTGCACTTAAAACATGTTTAAGAAACACAATGCTCGAGGTTTAAACCTTAATTAAAATATATTCAATATTTTTCATAAACTTTCTGTGGTAGAGATTAAATTTATGTCTAATTCTTTACTTTTTTATCCTGCAGAATCGATTAACTAGTCTTGCTATGTTGGCTGTTCATAAAAACGTTAAAATTCAACCCAAAGAAGTACTTAATTAATTATGATTAAAGCCATGTAGAGTGGATCTTTTATTTTGATTTGTGATGAATCCGTATCTAGATACCAATTAAGTTAAAGTATAATTATTATAATACCTAGGTATTTGTATATGTGAACATTTAAATATTATACAATTATTTATTTTAATGTATATAGATCACAATGGTTGTATTGAGAGGTGCTTACGATATAAACTAAATTTTTTTC
Organism: Pentalonia nigronervosa; assembly: GCA_014851325.1. Taxonomy (NCBI): domain Eukaryota; kingdom Metazoa; phylum Arthropoda; class Insecta; order Hemiptera; family Aphididae; genus Pentalonia; species Pentalonia nigronervosa. The sequence goes on along the minus strand of JACXSJ010001662.1, from coordinate 57,739 downwards.
TTCAAATATTCAATGAAAAATTATGACTATGTAAGTTCAATATTTTTAAATTGCTACAAAAACTACTTATGAGGAACTTTGAATTATATTTTCTAGTTTTTTAACCAAGAAAAACAAATTATATAAAAATCAACCAAAAAACTCAACATTATATATATATATATAATGTTCAAATAAAAAAAGAAAGTCAAAATATTCTTAAAACTATATTATGCGTATAATTTACACATACTATTATAAATATTTGGTAAAAATTAAAATTATTTATGGTTTTACATTTTTGTATTACAATAATAAAACAAAATCGATTTTGTTGAAAAATGGTTTTTAAATTAAAATTCCCGTTACTGTGTAGCAGCTGGCATAGTCAATAATATGCAACTACTGAAGTCTCTGTATTCTCAATTTACATATTATACACGTTTAAAAATGTTACTGTGTTTACATTTATGGGGGCCATGTTGGTAAAAAATATTTTTATTTATTTTTCTTTGTTTGTACCATATTTTTTTTTTTTTTTTTGGGGGGGGGGGG